>OMOT01001825.1:7381-20130 GCA_900312575.1 Acanthochaenus luetkenii
TCTCAAACTCTACCCTCCAGCACAGAAATGCCCTGACAGGTACTCATACTGTCTGTGCACTTTGTAGTTGAGCTGGGGGAGGGGGGTTGTACACGGGAGCTGTGAGGATGAAGGGTAGTGGGAGGGAGAAGAGGGCAGAGGGGAGAAAGTGATGTAAAGAAGAATAGAGAGTGTGGGGTTAAGGACTGGACATGGTACTGCAGGAGAAAAGAGCCTCAGACTGTGGGAAAGTCAAATGAGGCCCTGATATGCTGATGGAGGGCAGGTGGAGGGGTGGGAGGGGAGCACAATGGAAGTGCCCTGTCAATGTTTGTCTTCCCTCCCCACTAAGCATCCCAACATATCCCTTAGCATACTGAGCAGTACCCCTCTCAGCTTTACAGAGTAGAGGAGGGAGGTAAAGAAGGATGATGAGGAGAGATGAAGAGCAGGAGCAGGTGGATGGAGATGAGGAGGATGCAGAGAGCTGTAGAAACAACAGGGAAAAGAAGGAGGAGGGGAAAGTGGAGCTGCCTCAGTCAAAGGACACAGTGTTTTACAGCTTGATGAACAGGCAATAAGAGGGACTAATAAAAGTGTTACTGCGGGCCTTTCTCTGTGCTAGCCACCACACTTGACACTGTATTTTGTAAAGTGGGCAATTAGCTGTGACTGGACTGCAATATTCTTCTCACTAGTGTAGCCCCTCCCTAAATACACACTCACATTTGCATAATAGTACCTGCAAACTTTCCCTCACGCACACTCCTTTGCTATGACCTCTGAACTTTTGGTTGATGACCTGTTGTTCCTTCCTGTCAGTTTGCAAGGGAGAGAAAGATGTGTCTAATCCATCATTATTTGGTTGGTTATTATCTGGCATTAAAATTACCCCGCTTACATCAAAGTCTGGCAAAGGACAGGACTCAATGGTTGGGGCTTGAGACATGGTTCTCTCTTTCTCTCTCTGTGTGTGTGTGTGTGTGTGCGTGCACGAGCCAGCTGACAGCCTCACCCGAGCACAGGTGTTGCAAGGCGCTAATCCTAGAAGCAACAAATACCAACCGTTCGTCTGCTGAATTAGCCGCGGCTGGCAGCAAAGACGAATCCTCCACAGACACACAAATACTCCCACCCCCGACACACACACACACACACCCTCCACCACCCTTCCAGCATTGGAATGAAAAGGAGTAAGAGTTGAAAGGAGGCGCAATGTGAAAGCTAGCTATCCCACGTGCATGCACTCTCAATCTTAATGCGTGTCCTCCCTCCCTCCATTAATAAATGACATCAGATGCTGACTGCTGATTCCCTGTGAGGGAGAAAGAGAGGGAAAGAGCTCTGCACCGTGGCTCTGCAGTAAAAGCTGCCACAGATGACAGTTGCATAAAAAGGCATGAAACAACCTGCCAGGGTTTCCTTTTTTTCCTCTTGCTCTTTTGCTCCTCCTATTAGCAGTCCAGTGTCTTCTGTGATATGTGTTGTGTGGAAATGGTCACTTCTTACTTGCTGATATAAACATATAGCACTGTAGATGCCCCATACCGAACGCTGATCCTTTTGATAACAGTATGGCTATTTTAAACAGCCCTGGTGCCAAGTCCGACAAAAGCAAATATTTATCATTTGACAACACAGATGCTCGGTATGTAGATGTATGTCTTTTTTCTGCTCCAGTTTCAAAAGGGCTAAGGGGGGCGTCTAGTGTGTTTGCTGAAGTATTTGTTTTGTTGTTTTTATGTTATTGGCACGCTTTCAGCCTGTACACTCTTCCTACCGTAAGCAATGTGCCGTTTTTGTTTGAACACCTGTTCACATATTGTGTGATCGACAGTGATTTGAAAAGAGCCTCTTTCATCTTGTTCCATTCATTACTTAGCCAATTTGATTCTGTCTGTCTCAAGTGGGGAAATTCTTACTTTGCAGGATTTCTGTAATTGCATGTGTGTGCAGAATTGCCTGCAGTGCTGTCGTTTACCATTTTCTTTTGTATTAGTTATGTGTTTATGTAACATTGATGTGTGATGATATTAAATAACCAATTTTTGCATGTCCGTTTTCCAGGATCGAGGCATTGGGAATACTTCGTTGTCCACATTTGGCGTGGCTCAGGCAGTGCTGGAGATCATTCTCATGTTGTATCCTTTCAATGACCCCCAAGCTTAGTCCGTGGCTGCAGTCACATGCTCCACGGCCAAGAGCGACATTCTCAAGCCAGCTTTGTTTACCCAGGGCATAGTTCAGCCAGACACCTTCCGGAAGACATGTTCTTGTGTTTCGTCACCTTTTATCATAGCTGAAAAGGTGCAAACTTGGGACACTTAAAAAGACGTCTCAATGAAGCTGCTCCTAGCAGAGATGTGTTTTTGGTCCTTGATTGATTTGCTGAACAGCTACTTGATGGTGTCCTCAGTCGTTGGCTTCTACAGCCTGCGCATCTTTAAGGACCTCACTCCCAGGAAGGATGACACAACCATGACAACGGTAAAGATGGGGTCGAAGGACTGGGGGTGGGGTTGCTGAGATTGGTGGTCCTATGCTGCTGATGTGTTTAGCACCCCTTGTGTTTCATCTCTTTCCTCTCTCCCTCCTTATCCCTCCCCCTTCTCCCACACTCTGTGTTCCTCAGGACCCCTGAATGGCTTTAGTTGATCTGTCCAATATTTGTTTGTGGGTTGCGTAAACACAGACGCGGTGCAAGCTCTTTTCTTGTACATCGCAGGGAAAGCGGGGTTTTGGGGGATGGAGGATGTGTGCTCTGTTTGGCCCATGGTGGCACCCATTCACTTGGTAATGAGTTTGGGAGTGGTGAGACTTGTTAACTAGCCATGACGCCTCAGTGAAAGGACTTGAAAGGACAATGCAGAGAACCTGGTAACGAGCTACTTCAGAGGTACTAATTGTACAATATGTGGAACCTATTTAACCTCAAGTGGTGTGTATGTGGGGGGGTGTACATCCACCCCCATCCCCCACTGTACATTATGTGCTTGAGTGATTTGAGATCAGAACCATGTTTGCAATCCATTATTAACTTGTCTGTTCTGATTTGTAGATAATCGGTTGCTGTGTGTCAATCTTGGTGCTGAGTTCAGCCCTGCCAGTGATGTCCAGAACACTAGGTGAGTTCAGGTGTGTGTGTGTGTGCAAACTTAATGTTTCACACCATTAACGTTAGCAAGTTGAATTCTTCTATAGTTTCCCATAGTGATTTTAGAAAGGACTGTGGGGAGAAAGGGTAAAAATGACAGGAGTAGCACCATCACAATGGCACTAATAAACATGCAAAGTGCAGAGCACAGCTGTTCAAATAGCATTACCGTGTGTGTGTGTGTGAGAGAGAGACCGACAGAGCGAGCATACAGTGACTCATTGGGAGCTTTACAAAATATCAACAGGTTCTGCTTTGTGACACTGAATAGATGAAAAGGAATAAATGCATGAGACAGATTTGAAGAGAAAAGGCCTCCCAGCGATAGAGAAAAGACATGTGGAGAATTGAGTCTGTGATGAAGTGAGATGTTAAGAGACAAGAAAGGGTTTTGTGCACTGATGTGAGAGGTGTGTTTTTTTAAAATGCGTGTCAGTGTGGGAAATGATAGACACTGTACACAAGAATGGGGAACTGTATACAACAATGCAAAAAGTGTGGGGGTGAAATTCTGTATCTATTCAACTAATTTAATAATGTAAGTTTTTCACAAATAGTCTGGGTGTTTGTGATGCCATGCGGTTTTATTTCAGTTTGTGGGATAAAGTAATGGTGTTGAGACACAAGTTCAGCTTGTTTCTCTCTGGCTCCAATGGGAGGTTAGAGTGCAGACAAGGATAAGAGACCTGTAACAAAGGTTTTTATTTCAGGAGAGCCATGGACCAAGAAGCCTGGGAAGTGTGTCCACTCCGCAAGTGTGTGTTTTGAGAGCGTTAAAGAGATAGCATTGATTTGTCTTTTCGTTCCATATCCTGGCCTAGTCTAATATTGTGCTTTTACTGGGATGAGGACATGTGTGTGGCTTGTATTCACAAGGAAATGGTTTTAAAGTATTTTTTTGTGTAACTTCTGTTTATGATATTGGATCATGGAAATATGTTGGTCGACCAAGGTGAGTCGATCCCTTAAAACAACCCTGGTCATGATCATTTTTATAATATTTGTTTGATCATAACTCCATGGATAACTGACAATCACCACTCTTACTAGTACTCGTGACGCTGTATCACTTTATTTAGCTCGTGTTCAAGAGTTGTATTGCTTTGCGGAAGAACAATATTTATAGTTTAAAATTTTTTATTTGTATCGAACATTTGTCTTCTTTCTTTTTTAATACAATGGTGTGTTACTGCCATTTTAAAAAGCTATAAGCCATGAGAGGCCATGCATTTTTGTATTTTACAACTGTTAATAGGTGTAGTTTGGCACGATGCAAATGCCAGTAGCCTAACATCTTAAGTTTGGCCCACATACAGAGAAAATGATCTGACTGTGCCATACACTGTAGCACTGATGAATCTGGCAGCAGCATGCTAATGTATTCAACTCTGCTACCTCTGACATTTCAAATGCCAAGCGTCTTTTTACATCCAATTAGATTTTCTCAAATTACCAAACCAAGATCAAAACTTTTGGCATTAGAAATTAATTTAGTCAGACCACAGTGGCAAGTTGTATTGACTAGGGTCTCCATCATCTGTCCCCCTGTCTCTTCAAAGGCAATTTTGTTAAAGGCTCTTGATGCTCACAAACTGCTTACTGCGGCTGTAAATGCATCTCTCCAGACACTATCGATTGCCCAATCTATCTGACGCGCAGAGGTTGTGAAGATGTTACAGGAGAAATGTATAAAGTCCTAGGGCTTCTGCAGTATGCCACATTTGAATATGATTTCTAGATCTAGATGACTGGTTTGGTATTTAGACTTGAGATATTGATGCAGCAATTTCCTGCCCGAACGTTTTGTCTATTGCGTGAAAAATAAAGAGCATTACAACAAAGGTGACAGTAATGGTGGAAATACCATTAATTATAATTATAAATACAAATATACATATCAGGTTGTTGAAAGCCCAGTTATCTCCCCACATTACTGTGTGTTGTTATTGGATGGTATAGTTGGCCCATCCTCATGGAATGCTCTGGTAGGATGTAGCAGCAGCCAGATTGGCAGGACAAAATGAATAAATAGGAAAACAATTGGTGTGTTGATGGCTTTCCGGGCAGCATGCGATCAGCTGTGACAGTCTTGCAGAGTCCCCAGCATGGAGCTAAGAGGACACTGCAGGAGAAACCTCCAGTAGCGGGTCAGAACCACTCCTTTGTTTCTGTCTGGAGGTCCTGGGAGAGAGACGTAGTCCACCTGCATACTGCCTTTGCGTCTATACTTAGTTACACCCCCCTTCATAGTCCACCGAGAGGAGTCCTCACAATACTGCTAACCTAGACACGGTCAAGTGGTGAGAATAAGCATAAGATATGCAGCACATTTTCAATGTACATCAGTGATTGTTTATATAGTCAAAAGTCGATTTGTCTCCATCAAATATAATAAACCATAAACATGTCAGTTTGTTATTTGGCATGTTCATAGTTAATGGATAAGTAAGAAAAGATTATTGGCTAAGAAGTAAGAAAAGTTATGGTTCCTTGCCTGGGAATATCAGGTGTTGACTGCTTTTAGAAGGATTCCCACTACTGACGGGGTCAAAATCTGCCAGGAATTGCACAAGCCCTCGGCTCAGCGGAAACCTACAAGATTGTGCTTGTTTATTGTTTGAATTAGATATGTAGTTAGCTCAGTGGTTGACTCAGGTGGATGTGTGTACAGGTGACTGTGGTTCCATTGAAGACTACGGCGTCTTGGCTTGGGCGTGGATTTCTTTTTTCGCACCACCTTGTTTTGCACACTAAGAAAACGAGCCATATGATGAGACCACAAAGACAAGCTTTTCCTACGAAAAGAAAGAGCCGTGATCCTCGCAGAGTTAGTCTTTACCCAGAATGTAGCAACTGTACTTAGTCATTTACATAAAGGGTCATGCTGTTGAGAGTTTTTTTCCATCCATTTTCAGCCAGGCGTATTCTGAGATTCTGCCTGCAATGTACATCAAATGGTTTTTGGCATGTAAGCCCTTCTTTCAGTTTGGCCTTTCTTGCTTGTTGAAAGAGATGGGCCATTGAAGATTGACACTTTTCAAAGTGCCTCAACTGCAGACAGAACAGACATTCCTAAATTGGCCCATTCGCTGCAGCCCCATGCTTTTCAATGGAGGGAAGAGGTTTTGCTTATGAACACAATACTTGTCTTGTCACGGGGAACTTGGAAAAACGAACGTCCTTTGTTTGCCTGGAGTTTCTTCATGAAAATGTTGATTATTTTCTGGAATTTGCAATGATTTGAACTTTGAAGGGAAATCCTCTTGCTTCATAGTTCAGTTACCTTTTCAGTGGGACTCCTAATGATAACCCTAACCCATAACTTAGACACAAAATCAGACATGGTGTAGTTTGCCATAGTCCTGAAGGGTCTCATCAGCAAGAGTCTCAACATCTGCTACCGTCTCGCATGCATTGTTGTGTTCTCAATGGTCATGATGATGCTTGAGCCGTGTCTTTGAAACACTTCCGAATACATGGTTGTCTAACTGATCTCTCTGCCTTTCACAGGTATCACCAGGTTTGATCTCTTGGGAGATTTTGGAAGATTTAATTGGCTGGGAAACTTCTACATTGTCGTTTCATACAACCTGCTGTTTGCGGTCGTTACAACACTCTGTCTTGTGAGAAAATTCACCTCAGCGGTACGAGAGGAGCTCCTAAAGGCCTTAGGTAACATTGTCAATTTATCAATTTATGTATGATTCATGTGGCCCGGGTTCAAATAGAGCAGGTATGATGAAGGGTCAATAAAGTATTCTTTAATTGTGGAAGTGACATCAATGTCCTGAAATGTCTGACAAATAATACTGCCTGTGAGATGTTGGATCCCCTGTTGAATAAAAAGCAATCACATAATTTCTCTATCCAGTTGAAATACTTGAACTACCCAATTCCAAGTCAGATCATTGTGGATGCATATTTTTGCATCCACAAAGGTTTGGTCTGAAACACTGGCAGCAATATCCTACTCAGTGGCTTTGAAGGGAGATAGTGTTTATTTAGGTCGGACACCCGGACCTGGTGTGACAAAATGGAGGAAATTGCAGCAAGATCCAATGTGCTGTGGGACTGACATGTGACAGAGAGGATGCAGCTAGTCTCAAAGGCTTGTTGTGATAGACCCTGGATGTTTGATACACAGGGTGGGATAGGGTTAGAAAATGTCAGACAGAGGCACTGAGGGGGAAAAAACACGTCAATACCTCTGTCTAAGTGAAAGTCTGAGGCTTTTTTAATGAGCTTTCTCTCCCTTATCTCCCCCTTACCCAGGTCTAGATAAATTGCAACTGTCAAACAGCCCCACGGACCCTGAGTCTGGGAAGCTCTCGGCCAACGGGCATCAGAAAACTCTGTGAAAGGGACGATAGATCAATACACACAGACGCACACCCCAGCGCAGCCAAGGGGAGATTTTGACAGTCCTGCCTGACTGCTGAAAGGGGAAAGGGATTGGAAGGGACTTAATAAACCCAGGCAGTGTCTGACGGATGCTGCAAATGGAGGCTGAGAGCAATTTAGCTTCATGACATTCCATCCTCTGCGTCTCAGATGGAAGCTGGGACAGAGCCAGGGATGAGGCTGAGGAGTGAAATAGACTGGCATCACTGCAGTGACCTTGATGTGGACCTTAACCGTAACTGTGACTTTAAACCACCCATCTCTTGCTTCGGGGGCAGCGTCTACCCCCAGCGTCACTACCTGTCATTCTTTTACAACCTCACCACTGCACTAGACAAAAGCTAGAGGGCACAGCAGGTGAAACAATGCACCTTCCGTGGTGGCTGAAGAACTAGGTTCTGTTTTTTGTTCTTGTTCAAGTCTTATCG
The DNA here is from genome assembly GCA_900312575.1 of Acanthochaenus luetkenii. Classification (NCBI taxonomy): domain Eukaryota; kingdom Metazoa; phylum Chordata; class Actinopteri; order Beryciformes; family Stephanoberycidae; genus Acanthochaenus; species Acanthochaenus luetkenii. Next base: position 15,344 of record OMOT01001825.1, read on the forward strand.
CGTTACAAGGTTATGCTTTTTTTTTTCTTCCACAACCTCATCCTCTTCTGTAGTTACTATAGTTACTAGACCCCCACACTGCAGTCAGTGGCAAAAGGTAATTTTTGATGTCAGTGTCTCCACGTTAATTGGTGTCAGTGATACGCGAGCATACAGGACATTCACAATTCGTGGTCTGTACTTGTTGGTCTTCGACTGTTGTCATGTGAACTAATATAGGCATATGGTAAGGTGTCAGTTTGTCATTATTTAGTTGTGATTCTGATTTGTTTTAACTCAAAATGTGAAGATAGGAAGATATGCTTTGTGCAGCATGAAATAAGTCATTTATTCACACTCATTACAGCCAGTACATATAATAGCACTGCATTAGTACAATTTAGATTGTATACAATTGGATTGTTTTTCTTACTGATTGCCCTCTGATTTTAGTACTGCTATCATTTGTTCTTTTATTCGGCTTTACTGAAGTGTGCTTTAACTTCATGGATGATGTCATGACTTTGTTTGAAGTAGGGTAAGAACTCTTTTTAGGTGCTCTAGATTAGACTTGGTCTACCCTACAGATGGGAAACTAGAGTGGCTTTTAAAGGAGTCCATATCGGTTCCAAAAAGCACAATGTTTTTGTGCATTCGGAGCTGATCCTGTGGTTGTATTTGCAAAACCAGTTATGCATATGGTGAGATGTCATCACAGTTTTGATCTTCCCAAAAATAATAATTAGGCAATTTGTTTATCATTTTTGTAAATGCTGTGACTCTGGGCCCCATATATTGTGTTGCTGCGTAATCTTCTGGACTGTGACGTTCTCCGTTAGAACCACCTTTAATGCCTTATAGGACGAGCATCTCGCAGGCTTTGTGTTAAGGTTGTTTCTTGTTCCGTGGCGTTGCATGTGTTTTTGTGCATGCATGCACACATGCACATTGCACGTCTTGCGCGTGTTTTTGTGCATGCACACATGCACATTGCACGTCTCTAGACAAATTCTACTGTGATGCCCTGTACATCATCTGAATTTGCAGTCAAAAGCCGGCCAGATATAACGTAGATATTTTCTTTGCCATGATTGTAGTCGCCCTGTTCTTACCCACAGCTAGCTCATTTCGTGACAGCAGGGGGATCCATTTTGAGACTCATTCATTGCCTGAAAAACCTGAGCACTTGGTAGGATAGAGTTGATAGCCATAAAATGTTCCGTTATTTTTATGGTGATATAGATGTAATGTGTTTTCATGGTGACTAATGTGACATAATGTTGACAACATAAAGGAAGTAAGGAAAATGTGTATTTATGCATTTGAAACTTTTGTTTCTTTGGACAGGGATTGATTTTATTCACACAAAAAAGGAAGAGCTGTCTGATATCAGTTGTTCTATTACAAAGACTGGATAGAAGGTAAAATTCACAGCAGTGCTAACTCTCAATCCAAAAACAAATGTTGAAGCCATCTTCTCAAATGAGCTGGAAATTGTCAGTGAGTATGTTTTGTTCAGAGGAAATGTATGTCTACGTGAACCAATTCTTACCGCACCAAAACCAAACAAACGCAGGGGCATGTTTTTAGTTTGGGTTGATTTGGTTTTGGTGATTTTTCAGAAATAACGTCAACAAGCCTCGTTTAGCACCTTATTTAAATGTGATGTTTGAAGATGTCTTTGAAGCCAAATTCTTATTAACAAACTCCATGCTGATCATTGGATACTGCCAAGATGGCCCAACGTGATATGATAAAGCAGATAGTGTGATAAACTAGTAAACATTACAATTGTATTAATTACCCTGGATGAACTACAGTAAGTGACTAAAACCCCTAGTTGTAGTCAATTACCCAAACACGGTCGTCACAAACCCTAATAAAATATCCCAATCATCCCATTCACCATTTCCATTCAAACGAGCACTTCTGGTTGCCTTTACAGTTCATCTGTCTTGTATGGGGTTTCAAAGGTTGAGAGTTGGCCAGTACTGTAAGTTAATTTTTATTTGATTTCTTTGTCTGTATGTCAGTCAGCACGTAATTGTTGGCGTACGTTTTGTGAATGGAATTTTTACAGTTCATTTCTGAGGTTGCTGTATGTATGTTTTGTTGTTCTTTTTGATGCCGGTTTGTTTGCAAATAAAAGTAGGAAAATGCCTTGTGTAGTGTGTACAGTATATCTTTTCATTTATCAATTCAGTTATTGCCTGTTGATACATTTTGTGTCATAGATTCTTTCATAAAGTAAGACATGGAAATTATTTGCTCGTAATATAATTTTATTTTTATATAGGACTTCTGAACAAGTTACAATGTGCTTTACATGAAAATAAGAGACAAGAAAAATAACTACAGTACAAGAAAAACAAGGGATAAGCAAAGCAAAAATATAGAATAAGAAAGAGGCAAAATAATAGTTACAACAAAACAATACAAACGAGGTAAAAAGGTGTACATAATATAATAAATCAATAAAACTATGAGAAGGCCTTCATATAAAAGTTAGTTTTATGACATGATTTTAAGGAGGATATTGATTTGGCTTGCCTGAGATGTCCAGGCAGCAAGTTCCACAGCTGAGGGACCCGGACTGAAAAGGCCCGGTCACCGATGGTAATATAGAGCACTTTAGTTTACAAATATGACTACACTGGATGTCCTTTTTATTTCTTTAACTTAAGCAGATTCAAGCTGATTATATATATATTGAGATGTATTTGTACCTGGGTCAGATAAGTGTTTTGTAGTAGGCAGATCTGCACAGGGGACAGGTGGGCCTGCTGTCCACACAGAAGGCCTCGAAGGCCTCTAGACAGAGCTGGTGGAAGAGGTGGGAACAAGACAGGAGGAGGGTGGATCTCCGTGCCTCGGTTCCCGGGCTGGGGCTGCAAAGTGCGGTCAGGCAGATGGGACAGTCCCAGACATCGCCGCTCAGGATGACCTATCAAAGGTGGAAACAAACAATGTTAGGGTGACTTTGTACCTGCCAATGCCCAAGCAAACGCCATTTGACCATGACGAACTCTGGACCAAATCTATTGGCTACTACCTTGCGTTGCTCAGACACCCGTGGTGATAACATGTTTATCAGCCGTCCTTATAAAAGTGAAGCAACACGCCATACAGCTCCGCCAATGTTTAACCCAGAGACGGCTTCCTTTATTTAGAGACGATCAACATGCCCCGCCGTTAAGCGTTTCATAACGAGCCGCTCACCGCTTTACAGTGTTTGCACCCGCGAAGAAGGTGCAAGGTATGCGTTGAGAACACGCTCACCGTTTGATACTCCATGTCAAGGTTGAGCCGCCCCTGCCCTGTGCACAACCTTTTCACACCAGATAAAGACGAAGAAGAAGAAAAAACATCCTTTACACACACACACCCCACCCCCTCTATGGAAAATGGCACTGAATGAAAAGCCCTGTGTGCAACAATGGAGCCCGACGGAACCGCAAATCTAGATGTCTTTTCAATTCCTCGATGAAAAGCCTGCCGTGCATTATCGGACCGGGTCGTGTTTTTGGTAAACACAGAGGATTATTCGCTGCCATTCATTTTGGCAAAGTGAACGATCACCTCTGGAGAGACGTGTACTTTCTACATGGCAGCTGTGATGGCGTCGTCCCTGTGCAAGCGTTAACATGTCGAGCGGGAGGAGAGGAGCAGAGTGAGACTAGGACTAGATCTTTTTTTTTAACGAGGCCTCCTCCTCGACGGTACACGTGGTATTTGGTTCGGCGCAGTGCGGCCCGGTTCCCAACCTGGCTCTGCATCCGGGGCCCGTCGTTCTCTTGAGGTTGGGCGACGTGCCGTCCCTCCAGCTGCTGGAACACTCGCCTGCTCGATGACAAGGAGCGGTCGATATCGCTCAGGAAGGCCTCCACATCGGTGTGACAGTATCGGACGAAGCTGTCACTCAACTCCTGGAACTAATGAGGGAAAAAACCCATTTTAGTGACACAAAAGAGGCATGTTTTCATTCGGATACACAAATGCATTGTAATGGCTGAAGCACGCTGACAGGGTGCAGTTGTTAAACAGCCAGATCAATACGGTCACGTCTCCCACTAACATGGAGAATGAATGGAGACCAGTAAAAAAAAAAGGGAGCCGGCGCTGGGAAACATGGAAACACACACATCTCTCTCTCTCACACACACACACACACACACACACACACACACACACACACACACACACATGTGCACTTGTTCTTTTCTCTGTCTGTCTGTCTGTCTCTCACACACACACCATACACACACTAATACGCACCCCATCCCATAGCCTGTCACAGTGACATCAGAATTGCTTTACAGCTCGGCTTTTATCACTAATTAAACAACTGTTAACCGTTCGGCTGGAGGGTTTTATGAGCCCGGCTGTCTTTTCTACAGTCGAGGCAAACAACACCGGCTCTGGTGAACTTTGCCTTGTTTCACGGTAGACGCGGACGGGAGAGGAGACGGAGGAGACAGAGGAGGTGGAGCGCAGAGGCGTTATCTCGTGGTAATCCATCCACATGTCGGCAGTTATCCCCTTAATGTGTTGACTCAGGGTCGGACCTCCGAAGCAAGTAAAAATGGAAAGCTGGCCATCGGGATCAGCTGATAAGACTGAAACTGACCCGGTATCTTGAAGGTTTTCCTGCGGGGAACATCTGTGGCTCCACGGCACAAAAGATGCTTTACTGCCTCCTGCTATCAGGTGGAAGAGGAATCTGAAGTAGGTTTTCTCCATCCGACACCAGTTGCAGCACTAAAACACCTGTGTACTTTACAGTCCACTAAGCAAATACGTCTTCCCTC
>OMOT01001850.1:0-31696 GCA_900312575.1 Acanthochaenus luetkenii
CAAGGGCTTTAGGTAACAACTAATCAGTCAGTGTATATTGAGGTTTTTTGTATACATAGCAGCTTGGTTGTTATAAGTTATTGAAGCAGGTATTCCCACCACTCCAAACACATTTACAATAATTAAATCCTTTCTCTGCAAATATACCCCCCCCCCTGCAGGAATGTCCTCAGTAACACACCGATTCCTGCCTGGAATATATAAAAAGTCTATAATTCAGACACATTTAAAACATTGCTGCTGCTGTTTCTGCTGAATAAATAATATTTGTTTATATTTATATAAAGTTATATAAAATAATAATAAAGTAATGTCGATTCTGTTCTTAATTGTCTTTTTTCCTTGCATAATAATAAAAAAGAACCGATAAGAGTATCGATAAAGTACCGAACCGATAAGCAGTATCGATAAGAGTAGTAGTATCGATAAAATCCTAACGATACCCATCCCTAGTCCTGACACAAAATCTGTGACAATAAGTTCTGTTTTGTTGTGGATGAAACCACAGAAAACCAGGATTGCTTTGCGTTACACACACAGACACTTTTTCACAGCAAAAATGAGTAAATTTAGAATAAAATCCATGATTACATAGTGAAATAAAAATTCCACAGATCCCACACACAAAAAGAAGATTTTATAGGGTCCTAGCTATTGACAACATGTCTTACACTGTCCCTTTTCACTGTATGTGATATCCTGTTGTCCTTGTACTAGGTGTCTCAGTACGAACAGTGAAACCCTGAGACATATTATAAACCAAGACATATTCTTGTACATTTACTGTACTCGGCAATTAAAGCTATTCTGATTCACCAACATTGTCTTCGGTACCAAATGTTCAGGATTTGAGGTGTTGCGAGTAACCCTCTATTAGAGAGGAACATTCATATTCATGATTGTATTACACTGTGTGTGAAAGTCTACTTGAAGTGTATATGCCTTTGGGTCCTGCAAAGTTCCTATAGCCGTTGTTGAAACCCCAAAGCTGCTCCAGATAAAAGGGCTGCTTCCTGCGGTCATGCAGGAAGCCTAAATAAACAATCTGAGTGGGGGCCTGAGCAGCAGCCAGGGGGTGTATTCATAACTGTAAGACTGAGTATATGCACTCTAACAGAAGTGGATAATATGTCTTACCTATCACTCCTATCAAAGATCAATAGGGAATATATTTGACGCAGTCGCATCGAAACATCTGTCCTTGCACCTATTAAATTAAATTATAACCAGTGCTCCAGCCTTCTTTGGGTAGATATCCAGATACTTTCACCCACAGGAATATTTGTTAAATCCATTATTTGGGGCTGAGCTTTGTGACTTTGACCCCTTTTATTTGTTGCTCGTAATGCTGGCAATGTTACACTCATTGTAAATTGCTCTCACATAAATATAAACTGACAGGCTTTGAACATCAAGCGGGAAACTAAAGAGCTATACACTGTGCTCTACACAATGATGTATAACTCTGAAAGCCAATGGGCGAGAGCACATAGCAAGTTTATGGGGCAGAATGGCATGCAGACTGCAGTCAGCCTAAATTCCCGACACAGCCTGTGTAGTTGGAGCCCACACCCGTCATTAGTCAGAGTTACATCATTCCCTTCCCTTTCACCTCCTGTTCACGAATACGCTCAGACAAGTTCAGTCTCCTCTGGTCAGTTCACTTCAGAAAACCCCATCACAGAAAACAGTGGCATGTTGTGAGGCTATCTTGAAGGGTGAAATGACTGTCTGGATCTCATTGCCTGAATGAATTAACTTCAAGTCCCCTCATCTGATTCTCATATGGAATAAAATGTCAAATGTCTGCCAGTGAGCCGCCTCACTTGAAACAATGTCATAATCGTGGACTATTTTAACACTGTCACCGTAGAGCAAAGACTGCCGCCTATTTCATCGTTTCACTATTTCTCCATTAAGGTTCAATTCATCTGATACCCGTATCTTTCTGCTGAGAAGCTCCTGGGGCTTTTAATAGAAATAAATGTCCACTTACAGTGTAAATAGTCAGCAAGATCCCCGCCATTGCAGTACTAGGGTTAGAGAGAAAGAGATAAATAACATTAGGAAACATGTTGTGTCTGATATTACCCAGTCTCTGAAGTGACTAGTACATCAAAAAGATCAGAGGAGCGAAGCGCTGGAGAGCGGTGTGGTTACAGAATGGCAATGTTGCTCTCATTTACAGCATCAATATGAATGAACACAGGTATGTCATTTCCCTTTCTAAGACACAGAGGTCACCATGTAACGATGAAGATAGTAATCAATGGGAGCAGTTCAAAAGGAAATGGATCCTGAGGAGATGTCCCTTTTCAACCTGTTCTCATTATATCTGTATATCATTATCATTGTAGCCTTTATACTTCTGTAACATTAGTTTTTTAATAACTGGGTTTTTAGTTTTGTTGATCTGAGTTGGCTTTTATTATAGTTTCATGGACACAATAACCAATTACACAGTAGTCAGATTAAGGCTATCAATTACTAGCTCCTGAGACTAAAATATACAACAGTAACCAACACGTGTATACTGTCTGAAACACTTTTGTCAACATTATTTCCATACATTAGAATAAAGGACAGGAGAAAGCCATAAAGCTCAATAGCTAGACCCCTGGTTACAAGAGTTAGCATGGCACAATTCTCGCTGTTTATGGGAATTATCAGTAAATTGGAATGTGTTTTTGCGCAGTCAGACTGCATGTTGTACTAAGTTGATTTAACAAGCTAACAACTAGACCATCATGTCGCATGTCGTATTAAAGCAGAGGTTTGCGCTGTTCCCTCTCCACTGGTTGTATCACCTGGCAGCTAATTATAGATCAGGCCCTATCAGAGCTGCCTGCAAAAGCTGAGAAAATACAGCACAGGGCAAACAAAGACACACATCACACCAAGCTTACCTCCATTACCAGGTACACTGAGCTGGCAGTTTCCTAGAGGAGATGGGGTGACAGACAAAGGAAGGAACAGGTGATACTTATGCTTGCAAACACAAGTTAGCATACTTAATACTTACTACTAATACTCAGTATACTTAAGGACTACCTGTTATGACACTTAACACCTTGAGTGTTGTCATACTGTTCACAAGCAGGTAGGGACAGACACATCAATGCTTTGCACTGGTACCGCTGGGTCTGATTAACAATGATACAAACTTTGCAGCAATAGAGCTGGATCCATGCCAGACTCATGGATCATCTGATTTTTGAGGGAACATGTGGCTTAATCTATGCTGAGTAATTGGGCATGTGTGCCAGGCAAGCAATACAAAAAAAAAACCATGTGTTGTCAATGAGAGCTAATGAAAATAAGCGAATGCCCTATGCTAATACTGAGCCATCAACAATTTGGGTATTTCAGAGTGCTTGGCTCAGCTGTCAAAGGCATTACCAAAACAAAGGGGTAGTTAATTAAGAGGACAAGAGAGAGAGAGCGAGATAGTCAACTATCTGAAACCAAAATGCATTATCTTCCAAAACAACACTAACAAACGATCAATACCCTGATTAATCAACAACTTGGCTGATTTGTGAAGCACTTTTGGGAGATTCAGAATTCCAGCAACTCTACTCTCATCTGTTTCCACCCTTTACGTTACACTCCTCTCCTCTCTCTCACTCTATCTGTAGTCTTGGAAAAACATAGTGCAGTCCACTTGGAAAGGCCCTCTTATCACATGGCAACAGACAACTGTGGTCTCACTCTCTCAGTGTCTACCAATCAGTGGCCAGAATGCTGTCAATAATACAGATGAGTCAGCGATTTTGAAGTTGCTTCTCTTTAGCCTTGTTGAAGATGGGCAGCAACCAACCAACCAATTTCAGTCAGAGAGCCAGCTACCTGGTTTCTAGTGGTACAAAGTAAATAGCTAACATAGCATCAACTCTCTAGGCAAAGTGGGACCAGAACTGCATCACATATCCACAAGGGGCCAATTTTGATTTGTTCATTAGCAAAAGGACATTTTGGCAAAAATTAGAACTTAAGAGCTTTGCAAAAACTCTGTTGTGAATATAGAAAACACAAAATGAAGTAGCATTCAAGGCAACAAAGACTACTAATTACCATGCACAGGAGTTATTTGGTGGATTCTTTGACAACTTTCTCAGCTCATTTCATCCCAATATAAGGTTAGTGCAGCAACAATCCCTGAAACATTCTTAACAACAATACCTGTGCTATGGACATGGTGTGGATGAGACAGGACAAAATAAAGAGTTTAATATGAAAAAGACAAATCGGAATCATCCTCGACTTTAAATGTTCTGAAACCTAAACAAGCATTCCTTCCTAAAGAGTCTTGTCAGATGTTCCAATCAAGATAAATCTGTTTAGTTGTAGGCCAATCGGATATTCCTTGAAAAACGGAACCCCTTTGCTGGCCACCTGGCTCAGACAAATGCATCGCAAGCCTTCTTTTTAACAGGTGGCAGGCAGTGTGTTAGTCCTACCTAGACTATAAAGACAATAGAACATCTGGTGGATTAAGACGTGTATTTGTGTGGGGGCGGCGGGTCCTGCTGTCTTAACTATCTGGCAGGTGTTGCCACAAAGCCCTCGTTAGTCTGGTTACTAGGCTACAGGCAGGAACAACACAGTGAGTGTGGATTCTTATTCATCACCTTTCAAGGGTGGCACTGAGCTAGGAAGACAATACTGGTAATCACACACACACTTTCACCCTTGTGGTAAGCCGGACACAACACTGTAAGAATGAGGTGTGGCCTATATTGAGATCTGGGCCAATAGAACAGCACTGGATCTAACACAAGAATTGTGAATATGAAGGTATTTCTGCAGCAAAACACCTGAGAACTTGCATGTTGGAATGTACACTCACAGAGAATATTTACACAACCATGTCCTGAATTTGAATTAACAGAAAGAGTTACAAGAGTCAATATTGGAATGAATACAACAGAAGCTGCAAACGTGTAATATGATATTTGCTTAAATGTATCTGTTTTTCTCAAATACCTTTATATATTTGCCTACTGATCTTGATATGTTCCTACTAGAGAGGGTAACCAGAATGACTTGAGGCAAGAAGCTAAGACACTACACTTCCCAGAAAGCCTTACAAAGTCAAGGAGTACAATACAAACAGGCCATGTGACTGCACATGGAACGTCAACACAGGAACGTATGAAGAGAGTTCCACAGGACACAAAGGCATAGGTACTCTCTTTTACATACAAGGACTTACTATTCATAAAAAGAGGAAAAACATGCCTGAACGGAAACAAACCAAAAAAGTCTGTTTAGAACAAGAAAAGCCAGCGACGCCTCAATCGGCCTGCTATGGCTATATGAGACAGAAGTCGGTCATGTGGTCACATCCAACAACCCATCTGCTCTACTCTGTGAACAAGGATTGATGGGAAAACTGGGACAAGGGGTGAGATGACGATGTATGTAAACAGAAGCTTTAACACTCAGCTATCAGCCTGACACTGATCCAGGCGCTGTTTGGCTGCATAAGCCGTAGTATTACTATTGGGCGGCAGTAGCTCAGGAGGTAGAGTTCCCGCCCCGCAACCGCAAGGTCGGCGGTTCGAGTCCAGCTCCTCCCGGGGATAAATCTGTCGAAGTGTCCTTGAGCAAGACACCTAACCCCAAAATTGCTCCCCGGGCGCCGTAATGGCAGCCCTCTGCTCCGGCCCCCCTAGCATGTGTGTGTTGTGCAATTACTTGTGTGTATCCGGCGGGGGGGTCCGTGATGGGTTAAATGCAGAGAATAATTTCACTAGGTGTGTGCAGTGCTCTGTGCATGTGTGTGACAATAAAGGATAAATTATTATTATTATTACATACCTGAAAGTCCAGTAATGCAACAATGTTCTCATGTTTTAGCTCCTGGGGGAAAAAACAAAAAGCTACGATGATTATTTTAATGCCACATGCCTTCAATATTGTACATGCTCAATTTACAAAAGACGTCCATCTTGAAGAATAGTTAATTGAGCTATTATTATATTTCAACGTAATGTTCATGTTTCTGGTACCTCCCCACTTCGAGATATTATAGCATAGTCAAACAAAAAAACGGAGATGACCAAATCAGCAGCCTAATTATGGTAAATGAAAATGTGGCCGATTCATTTGTATACTCTAAAAATACCAGGTAACCAATGATTGTTTAGATGTCTTCTACATACAGCATCTAGTTGGCTACACAATGGAAATGACGGTAATTTTGGAGGTTTTCCCACCACTATGGGCTGTTGACAAAAAAAAAAACAAATTCAGTCCTGGTTCTCAAGCCCCAGTAAAACAAATAAATTAGACTGTGTTGTGCATGTAATCCATGGCCAAGTGGCTTTGCCATGAAAAGTTTTGAGAATACCGGCAGTAACACAGTAACTTTAAGCTAGTAAACTCCTTGCAAAAATGTGCTTTTCTCAGAGGTTCTGACTTACCTTGAGTATTTTGATCTCTTTCCCCAACAACATCTGGGATTTGGCCAGGTTCTTCTTGTTTATGCATTTCACCGCCACCTCCCAGTCATGTTTCTAGGACACATTAAATTAAACAAATCTATACAACTGACTAGATCAGTAAGCATGACATATACAGTTCAGTAGTGTCTATTGAATGTGTTGCCCTGTCCCTTTGTCCAGTACATGATGCTCTCCACATAGGGCAGATTGGTGCCAAACCTTAACCAACAAAGGCTATTTGTTGTGGTATAATGAGTACGCCAGATGTCTACGCTTTCCCCACGCATACTTATGGTTCAGAAGGTTGTCGGATTACTTATCACCTGCTAAGGCTGTAATCAGCTGGGTGGCCTGGGTTACTGTTTTGTATCACGTCGTCCCTATAATTCATATAATACCAATGTAATTAGAATACTTTAATCATCATCATCCACAATCATCAGTTGTCAATTGCAGGTGGGTAAAATTGTGCCCACGTCTCAAAACAAAGAAGCTCCAGACCTACATGTTTTTTATTCATTAAAGTACCTGTATTTGTGGTTGTTTTTTTCAGCAGACATTACCATTACGTTATGAAATTACTGTAATCCCGTTATATGTTATACTCCTGAATCCTGCGACCATCAACTGCGGCGACGCGACATGTCTATTGACTTTTAGGTCGCATCTTCTGACATGTCATCGTGTTTCAGTCTGTCACGATTAAAGCCTCATTATCGCCCCAACAGGAAAGACTATCACGACGCCATGGACCGCGACCACACACAGTGCCCGACATAGTTCTGAAGTATTTCACCGTCTCGTCCATCAGGCCTGTTAAGGTCGTACAGTGACAACAACACGCCAGATGGTTCACACGGGGCGGCTCGCGCACGAACAATCCGACCATTTAAACGGCTGTTCGCTTCCCGTGCGCGCGCGCGCGCTCGCTCGCTCACTGGCGTCAACGACAGCCGTTATACAAACTAAAACAATGGACGACGACGCTCACCTCTCTGTGTCTGCCTTTGAACACGACAGCGAACGCGCCGTGTCCTATCAAGTCCTTCCGACTGAACTCGAACTTCCCCACTGTCTCCATGAGCCGCAACGCGCGAACTCTCGACTTCTACTTGGACCCGGGAAAACGACGAGTGGGCTGCAGGTCGCCCTTGTTGTTCGCAGACGCTCCTTTCTCCTCCGTCACGCAGGGACAGCGGGTAAGTTCACCCTCTCTCTCGCTTGCCACGGGCGGCCTTCCTGACGACAAACCGTCTCCTCTCATGTTCGCACGGAACGACTTCGGAGTGCAACTCCTATCAACGCCGTGCGGTGTTTTCCGTCGTTGACGACATCGCCGACGCAAAGTAAACGAACGGGACTATGACGGAGCTAGCTAGTCCAGCGGGCGTGCGGACGTGTCCGGTGGCCCTCGACAACAAACCGCTGACTCGAGCAAAGTAACTGCGTCGACAGTCTCAACAAAAGACAGCTGCCAGACGCTGCAGTACTGCGCACGCGCAAAGCGTTACAGCTGTAGGTATGACGTCAGAATACGACGGTCCCCAAACATTAAGTGAATATGGGCTAATATTGAAATATAACACATTAGTACATGTTTAATGTCTTGTTATGTATATTGTGGAGCCACGCAGGGGCAATGTGTGTGTGTGTGTGTGTGTGTGTGAGAGAGAGAGAGAGACGTTTAAGAGACAGAACATGGCAGAAAGAAAGTATAACCACCAAAGGAACATTTTTATTGGAATGGCTGTGTCGGGTTTGTGTACCAAAATAAGGTCACAGAACATTTGAAAGATGACTCTCGCCTGTTTATGCTAAAGTTGTCCTTCATTTAAATAAAACTTTATACACACAAAATAAACTTTCATTGAAAAGGTACGAGAATGGAACTTTTAATGCTTTTCCCATGAAGCAAATAGAATATATAATATTCTGAATAATGCCATAGCCCGTATCGCGCTACTCTTGATTGACATTTTAATTGGTGACGTCAAAAGTTTAAGGTCGCCACTTGGTGGAGAGCTTCTATGTGGTGGTTTATCTACAGTATAAGGAGGGACGAAATGTTCATTTGGACTCATTTTGGATGCACGATCACTTTCATTTGAGCTTATATCTGTAGCGGTTACCTACTACTGGTCGGTAGATGGCGCTATCTGCTTAGCTTTTCTGAATACAGGGATCATCAAAAAACAATCTCAAAACATGTAGCTTTTTCCAGTTAAAAATGTAATTACAAATTACATTTTAAAAAAGAGTAAATGATACACAAATAAACTTTTTATGTATTACAGGCTACATTGTATACAAATAACACATTTTAGTTGTGCGCATTTTAGTGTTCATTTATTATTATTTTAAATTTACTTGCCAACTAGAGCAGAGCTGACAATGAGAACCCTGTAAATTCAATATGAAAATAGGTCTGAGTGAAAGATTCTCTCTCCCCTCTCTCTCTCTCTCCCCCCTCTCTCTCCCCCTCTCTCTCTCTCATACAGACTGTCTCCCTCCCTTTGTTTGTTTGCTTCTTTCTTTCTTAAGTTAATTCATCTTTTGCCACGTCACTAAATCTGTTACATTTACTGTATGTAGATAAAAGTATATAACACATTCCATTAAACTCCTACATCTGTAACCACATAGAAATTCACACACACACACAGGTCCCTGTCATGTCCATGTAAGAGCACAACCTATTCACCAGGGTGTACTTTATGTGAAATGTAATTTAATGGCTCTCAACCACACAAATCCTCATCCGTGCATTTGTGTGCATGCGCATAAATAGTAGAATGTGCTACTGTGAGATCTATCTAATATATAAATAATAAACCTATCTAATCTACTGAGTTTCTGATCAGTGCCTGGCTGCATGAAAAGAGGATGAATGGAGACACATGAGGTGATGAATCGTTTTTTAAAAAGTAAACTGTTATCGGGGTTATTATCCGGTTGTTAGACACAGGCGTGTTGCATCTAGATTTCAGATTGCCCCGACTTGATCGTCCGGCATGGAGGGTTGTTCAACTGGTGCCTACAGCACAATTATTCTCCCCACTCTGTGAAAGTTGTACATCTGAATGGTAGTTAACTTTTTCACGTAGATAAACATATATTGTCATTTAATGTGTGTCGGTAACGTTCCATGAAGTTGATAAATCAAGCTACAATTGACCGTCGTTCAAAAAACATATGGCTGCCATAGCCCTATGGCTAGGTAGTGGCTAATGGCTAACTAGCTTACTGAGCAGTGGTCATTCATGATATCTTCCATATTCATCTCATATACTGTATATTTCTGAATATTGAACCTCAGATCACTCCATAATATTACAGCCAAATGGGTCAGGCAACCATTGCCCCTTGTGGAGTAAAGGCAATGCTGTTATCAGTTAATAGTTTCAACACTCCTTAGAATAAAGTTGAATCTGTCTATGGCTTTGACATGTCCTTTTAGAAGACAGCTCGCAGAGTAAATGTCTTGAATGATATCGCTTAATGTGATGGTATATTGAGTGACGTACTCTTTCAGCTCCTATCTTGCCATATTATCCATTTCAATAACAAAACTACATTTCTCTGTGATCTGCCTTAGCTTTTGTAAGCTGTCGCAAAGTTCACTGCTAATAGTTTCAACAATCACATTGAACACGGCCTGTTGTCTGAAGTGGGTTTGTGCTTCAAAGTGGGTCACCGCTGTCAATTTCATCATGCAATATATCTCGTAACACCAGTCTGGTTTCTAGGACAGAATAAACAGTTCTAATCTAAATGAAGCAAGCCAGATCTGGGGCAGGACAGGAGCATGTTCTGGAGCCGGTTGTGTTGCTGGATTTGAATGAATTCTGTAGTAGCCTGCAATATTCACTGCTTTTTCAAACCCACCTTCTGTCCTGAAATGAACTATTTCAGACCTGATCAGAATAATAGTTGTCTGTGGATATTTCTACATTCTGCGTTGCTATGATCAAGCGTGTGATCTCTGCCAATAGGTCAAACCACATAATTAACCTGAGAGAAATTCACATCTTTTCAGCTATCAGTAATCCAAATTATTATATTCCCTAACTTTGCATTTGGTAGCTACATGCTCGCACGCACACCTCTAAATAGTTCTACATGCAAAGTAGTACACCTTGTTAGTTTTTAGTTGAGTACATTAAGTCACATTCAACTTGTTCCCCGTTAGATAATAAATGAGAACGATAAGCTTTGGAAAATCAGCTGCTCCAGTTTTCTCTCCTGGGTTATGGGCTATCGGGGCATTTCAAAGGCCCATTCTCAGTCATCAGCTGATGAAACGCGTCAGTTCTCTCACCAGGGGAAGACCAGTCTGATGGCTCAGAGATCAAGATTGGTCTCTGCTCTCATCCACTGTGCTTGGAGGCTAAATCATCCCCAGCTCGTTTCCGTTGCTCGCTCTGCCTGTGTGCCATAATAACATCAACCTTGGTACCGTCTTTGCTCTCCTCAGCATCACTGTGTGGGTATAATGATTTTGAAGTTACTGACATTGGCTGCCAGGCAACAACATTTTGAAAAACAAAACAAAAGACTTAATATATTTCCAGACAGGCTACTTAATACATTTTCAAACAGGCTTACTTGTAGCTGTGATTGCTGTCGAGACAGATTTGATCTTGCCCCTTCATGCATCGCATGTACTGCATACCCCCAGTTTGCACCACTGCGTTCACGCGTCTTCCATGTATGACTCATGCAAACGGCCCCCGTCACTTCATCCCATCAGTGTAGGACTTGAAGGGTGGAGGCAATAGACTGCACCAACAATGAATTCAGTGTAAAGAAAGGGGTGCACAATACCATCCTCCACTCTCTTGGCCTCATCCCCTGGGTTCTGCGGGCAAGAATTGAATTAAATATGACACCATAACCTTGCTGCTGTGGGCGAATAGGAGCTAGGCTTTGCAATCACTTTTCCACCACTACAAGGTCGTGACTGTTGGAACCTTGGTACCTTAGCGCGGCACACACACACACACGAGCAGAGTTTAGCAGAGGACTCCTCAGTAGAGTTCTCAACGGGCCTGAATATTCAAACCTGAACCGAACCGACCCGGGTGAGCCGATCAAACCCGGATGTTGTTTTACTATATCCCATTGGTCAACATCATTCTCTGAAGCTATGGTACATTCACCGTATAGTTACAGCAAACGGGACATGTTGGATGAATAAAATAAATAGCAACTACTTTAACATGTAGAGAAAGTCTTGACCATTGACTCCAAAATTAGCAATCAGCACCACGGACAGCACCGAGCGCTCACATGTGGAAATGTAGATTAGCCTCCTGTAAACACGCAGACATTCTGACATGTGCTCTACTCCACATGTCAAGTCCATCAACCGGTGATTTCAATCACATTACCCTTTGCCTGTTTCAACTTACTGTGGAACTCAAACGTTTGCACATTTTTCAAATTTGGCATCCGTCTGAACATAAGTCAAACGTACAACGTCCCAGAATAAGCATGATGATAAGCATCTGAAGGTGTATTTCCTGCATTTGGGTCCGTTTATATCGCTGGCCAAACAAAACAGGATGAATTGCTGGAAAGTGAACCATCGTGCTGCACACGCCCCTGGAGACAGGTGCTCTCCTGGTGCGCCACAGCAGTTCATGAATACCACTGGAGTGTGTCATGAGGAGGGAAGAACATAATGGTGTCACACTCCAGTCCACAAGGCGTGATGAAAGGGAGATGCATGAGGAATAACAATGCATTTATTTGAAACTAACGTGCTAATAAATGAACAGAATACAAAACTATTTTCCGCTACTAAACAGTGCGTTGCGAAAACAGAACAAACGGAGAACCAACAGGCAGAGGGTTGCCACAGCAGAAACTAGGAATGAGTGGCTTTTATAACTTAACATTATGACGTTTTGGCTGTGCATGTTGGTGCCGTTCATCCGCAGCGTTTGGGTACAAAAAACAAACACACACATTCTTTGTTGTGTCCGAGTTAATTTATTTGGTGTCTGTAAGCTGTTATGTTGCCTTCATCCATCTTCAAGCCTGGGCTCCATTTCACTAAATAATGACACACCCAGCACTCACTCATTGCCTCCTTGTCAGTACTGTTAATCTGTCTCTGCACCAGTATCACCCGTACAAATCCATGTACATTTATTGTACTTTGGCCACTGAAGTGATTCTGATTCTTTCTTTTTTTTTTACAAAAATATTTCACATTAGAAAACACAGCTTGAAATGTACACAGTTCAGTTGGTTTTGCAATTTCAATTGAAATATACCTGTGTCTAAATTTATATTGTAGGTAAATATATCTTAACAGCAAGAATATAGCGAGTTGCCATGTTGTGAGGACTACAAGACACCTGATGACTTGGTCTTCTCTGGCAGTCCATCACCCATCCATCCTTTGTCTTGTCATCAGAAGGAACTTGTCCAGTGGTGAGTTAAGGGCTCTATGATCCGACCAAAGCAATATGAAACAGTCCCAATCCTCTGTAACCCACAACCATCGAAATTTATTATAAAAATACAACAAAATCAATATTATCCATTGCTGCCTCTGATAAGGGCAGGGAATGCATCTGTACCAGAGGTGAAAAGGATGAACCCATGGAGATACCAGAGCAGAAGAGAGTCCATCCATCTATTCATCCATCCACCCTCACAGCCCTCGTATTGTGAGGGTTACATGAGCAAACTGTCCAAACCATTCACCTGTCTACCTGTCCTATATCCCAGCATCCCATTCAGCTGTCTACCTATCCTATATCCCAGAATGCCATTCACCCGTCTACCAGCCTACATCCCAGGATGCCATTCACCTGTCTATTGAACGTCAGCCAGACACTGTTGCTGTAAACTTGTTGTACATGAAGAAAATAATCACTATTGATGCTCTTCCATCACCCTTCTATTTCATGTCAGCATATTTACAATCAGTCCCATTCAGTTGCCTTTTCATCAGAGATGAGACATTTTGACCAAAGGAAATGTAGAAATGGAACTTGTGGTCCTGTGTAACTAAATGAGTCAAGCATGGTACTAACATTGTCATTGTAAGGGGTTCGATGCCTACTAGGGACACCTATACGATAACTGTATGTACTCCCCATACTGCCAGGCGCTGTGTCCACCAAATGGCATGGGAAATAAATAACAGCAAAAAGATACCAAGTGATATTTAGTATAAGAACAAAATCTTCCAGTTGTTGTTTTGACTGAGCGGCCGCTGGCCCTCCACCGATGAGCCTCTTGTTCATTCTCCTGCTCTCAGCCAATTGGCTGTTGTACTTCCTGATTCAGCTCAAGACATTTCTCCCCTGCTTTGGCATCATAGCGGATCGGAGTTGAGGGCCAATGAGAGCGTCCAGAGAGGTGGCAGGAGCCAGAGGGGAGAGGGGGAGGGGCAGGCGCCTAGAGGCGAGGCCATGTCCGAGGTGCAGGAGCACACCTCGTAGCCATTCTTCGCGTGGTCTGGTTGATGTTGCCCATTGACCCTCGTCTCAGTGCTTTTGGCCTCCGTGTTCGGATAGTCCGACTGCATCTCAGTGCACAGCAGCCAGTCCTTAGCGATGAGCCGGGGGTATCCAGCCTCCACCTCCATATCGCTGCCCAGCACACGCCAATATTCCTTCCCCTTGAAGAAATAGGAGGAGCCTTCACAAGGAGAGGGAACACAGAGGGGAGAGGGAGAGGGTTGGTATTAGGGTGTGTTGAGAGAGAGAGACGGGGTGAAATACTATAGAGTAGAAGAGAACACAACAGCATAGAATAGAGTGCTAAACTTGATTGTTCACTCAAGGTGGAGAATTGTCTTTGCCCTCATAGCAGATGAAAGTCTTAAGTATTAAACATCTTACATAAGTAGACCAGTAAGTGTAAGAGTACCTTCTTTTGCCCTTCCTGTACCTACAGTATCTTAACCTCTCCATTGCTCTGACCATCTCTTCTCTATCTCTTAATCCTGGGGTGTCTCCATAGCTTTGTTCTTTCCCTAACACTCTCTTCTCTCTCGCTGTTCATCCTGAGATGTCACCATATCTTCTTTATATCTCTTTTCTCGCTTCCTCTCTCTCCATATCACTATTCTCTCTTCATCCTGAGCCGGTGGAAGCAGCCTAAAGACAGATAAACGCTTTAATGTGGCTCCAGTTCCCAGGCCCAAAGGTCTGTGTATATGCCTGTGTGTATATGCATAGACTTGGGTGTTTTGTTGGGACTGTCCTTTCTTTTGCGTTTGGCCTGTTCTCACACACACATCAAAGAGCTTGGAGTAGGACCCCTGAAGCTGGCAAAGGCTCTGAAGACAGAACACAGACCTCTAAACACCTGACAGGGAAAAGAGCTTGCACTCATTCAGCTGGGAGATGCTGCAGGCCACTGGAATTTCAGGACCAAGTACATCCTGCTAATTAGTCGTATTTTTTTAAAGCCATTTTGAACATCTAAAAACGATTTTATCATCACCCAAAACCTAATATATACATCCAACTGAAGGAAACATCAATATAAAGGGCCTTAAAATGGTGTTGGGCTTGTTACAAGCTGCCAGAACAATGCACCTTGCTATAGATCCAGTATAGATTATACCGTTTCCACCTTCAAGTCATTTAGTTTTTCTTAATTGTTGCTATATTGTTGCTAGAAAGGACAGTGTTGCTTCATCACATGTTGAAGGTGACCACTTAGAATGTCTGTAGTCATTTCCCACTGGGGCCGCCCAAGCCAAAAATGTAAGCACTCATGGAAAACATATAATGGCATGAAGAATGGGAGGAACGTATCCACCAAATGGCTTGCAATATATTGTATTTACACATGTCGTACATGAATGCAGATACACACATTTGAGCGGACTTGGCCTACTCAGTGTGCACACTGCAGATTTGGGGTGTGCCTTTGCTTTGGCACATGGGTTTATGCAAAAAATGTGGCTTCTTTGTCGTTCCTGTTGGTACGGTGGAAAAACAGGACATGGACTTTTCTCCTTTTTCATTTGGCTGAGCCATTACCTTTTAAATACTGTGTGCATTTTTTATTCAGATTTGGTTAGGACAATGGTGCACAGAGATTGCATTGGCAACATACCTATGGAGTATTAATAGGATAAAAACATGATAACATATACTTATATACAACATCTGAAATGTTTAGGCTAGTCTGCAGATAGACAAGCGAGACAGATGGCGAGTCAAAGAGGGAGAGAGGAAGAGAAGGCCCTGTTCGGAGAGGATTTGTTTTCAGGACAATGTGTGTAAAGTAATTGTTGACACAAGACATCTGTAATGGAAAATTTGCATGGGATAATCAAGTCTCCAAAAATTCAGAGATAGGACTAGGAGTGTCTACTCCATTTACGAGTTGTCATTACACGAAAAATTTACCGTAAGTCAAGCATAACTTCCGCAATTGACATTGACGTGCTTGAATAATAACAATACAGCACGGTTGCAATACCAAATAAAAGTCAGAACTGGACCAGAGTTTAGATTTTGGGTCTGATTTCAGTTTGAGGTGAACGCTGCTTTCAAGTGCAATTTGAGCAATTGCAAAACCATACGGTTTGGGAAGCAATATATGCAGAAATTTGCCAACAATCTCAGGGATGTCAACTGGGCATTTTAGAGGAGGTAAAAGAGAATGGAACCTTTACTGGCACGGACGCACGTAGTCCATAAAGATGACTGATGTGGCAGACAGGACTCAAATGACAGACACGCTCTGGTAATGATTACATTACCCCGCCTCCTCCTGTGATCCCATTCGGTGGATTAGGGAGACTAAGGAGGGAGGGGGAAATTAGGAGAAGGGATATGTTTGAAAGGGGAGATGAAGGGAGAGTCAGGGAGAGATAAGAAGGGAGGGACACAGACACACACACAAACAGGCCATCTGCTTTGTTTGCAAGCACATTCACATTTTCCTCAGAAAATGTACCAAATCTAGTTGATTATTTTCTCTATTTAGGAGTCCTAAAAACAAGACTAGTGCATTAATGTGTCAATTTTCCTGAACAAACAGACATTGATCCTTTTAACCTTCACCGCAGGAGTAAGACCATGTTAACTCAGATCACCGAGTTGGAGAGGTGGACAAGCTTCTTCTATTGTTTATGTTGCATACTTCTATCACAACATCCCAGTTCAATCCTGCACAGATCGGCCGATCAATGTTTCCCGATCAAAAAAAGAAAAAAGAAAACTGCCAGATCAGGAAAGTGGTCGACCATATGCCATAAAATGAGCCAATTTGCGTCAGTCAGCAGAACGTAGTGTTGGCATGTTGTCCATCTGGCACCGACGGTTCATTTCAGACGTTGTGTTTTGAATTTCTCAGCCTATGATCATAGATCAGAACCAGCCTAATGTATTGGACAGAAGGCCGAGCCTATGCTGCCGCCATCAAAAACCTTTCATGATGAATAAGCACCTCAGTCATCAAGCACACGCTGACATGTAATTACTATGATTTATTTACACATGGATGGGTTAGCTAGGTGAGGCAACCATGAGAAGAATCTGTTAAACACAGTGCTACTGGAATTGTACTATTTCCGCTTGCTGTGCACTTTTAGACATTGTTAGTAGAATGTCTGGGTAAAATGCGTCATTTCAATCTGCGATCTGATTGGTGATCACGCTGTTAAAACAAATCTGAATCGGCCTCAGAAAACCCGATCGTGCATCTCTAGAGTAGAGGGGTGCAGTGCCTTGCTTAAGGACACTTCGACAGGGGTAGACACTAATGGCTGATGTGGGGAACAATCCTGTGAACTTCCAGTTACAACATGGGATCCCAAACCACCAGGCCACCCTGCAGCAGGTGTGTTGTTTTCCAGGTGTGTGGTCTGTTGATGTACTAGGGGGAGATCAGGCGGTGGGTTCTTAAAGGGACGCTTTACACTAAATCGACGTTACCTCCATTTTGTGAAACATTCCACCCCTCCATGAGTCTGACAATATGTTGTTGTTTTTTCAACTCCTTAGGTTCAATACTAACAGTCCTTAAAAGCCGTTTGTCCGTTAACTTAAGTAAAAAGTAAAAGTAAAGAAGAAAGAAGATAGTAAATAACAAACGTATTTTTAAGGCCACTCACCATCAGACCACCTAATGGCATCATCCAGGTGTGGTGGCAGCCCCTTCCAAAGCGCAGTGTCTTTAGGGTAGCCCAAGTCCATACGTCTCCGGTGGTCATCATAGCGCCAGTAGTGGCTGTCCTTGAAGAAGTAGGTCTTGTCGTTATGAAGCCAAACAAAGGCTGCGTCCACGCCCTCCACGGGTAGGCCGAAGTCACTGATTGGACGGGGGTAACCCTCTTCCACGTTATTGTCTTTAAATACCCAGTACTTTAGACCTGAAGGGGGTGGGGACACAGAGATGTCAGTCAGCGAGGAAAAAAAACTCAGTTTGGAATATATCCATCCAATATTTCATAATTGTATAAATGACACACAGCAGAATGTTTGATAACACAATGAGACTGCTGAGTAGACATGAACATGAAACTATTTGTTTTAAAAGATATTGAGACACTGGCACGTCAAAGGACTCAGCTTTTGCCATTTTTGAAATGAATACACTAGTATACAAATACTTGGTTACACTATTTGGATAGTCTGCTGTTGATACTTCCTACCACGTGACTATAATGTGCAACTAAAATGTCTACCGAGTTTCAAGTGATACTCATAATTGTGTGAGAAGTAATGTATTCCGATATCAGTAAAACATCAATCTCCCGTCTACAACTAGTACAAAAGGCAGCAGCCAGGGTTCTAACAGTTCACACCACTCCAGTCCTTGCATCCCTTCACTGGCTACCAACCCAGTTTAGAATTGATTTTAAGATTTTACTGATCACATTCAAAGCGCAGCATGCTTTGGCCGCTAGCTACATCTCTGATCTTTTAACTCCCTACGAGCCAAATCGTAGCCTTAGATCCTCAGGCAGAGCTCTCCTGGCCAATCACAGCTCCAGGTTAAAGAGTAAGGGTGATCTGGCAGTTCTTTTGCAGTTAATGCTCCTAGACTATGGAACGCCCTGCGTGAGGAAATTAGACTTGCAAATTCAATATCAACTTTTAAATCACTGCTCAAAAATCATATCTATAAACTAGCTTTTTGCTCTTTAGCTCTTTTATCAAATCGTACGTTTATTTTATTTTAATCTGAGTACTCTAACACGTTGCAGAGTTACGTTACCCCCAACACTGCCTATAAGTAAAGCCTTTGTAGTAAACTCACTTCCAAAATGAATCAATTTAAAAAGCAATTTGAGAAATAATGATGTTGGCTCTCAGGTTCTGACAATCGGATCTAAGGTGAATTCATCTGATCTAACCTCATTTCAATGTTTATTTCCATTTGAGCTACATCATGGTCAGAAGAAATGAAACATTCTGGTGTCAGGAATTCAGCTACACATGCAACTTAGATTCATTTGATTATGTTAACATTAGACTCGCTCCAAGATGTCATTACTTGTTAAGATGAAGATTTTCTGCGGCATACCTTTGAAAAAGACTATCTTGTGGTCCCCAGGTCTCTCATAGACAGCATCCACACTGTCCAGGTCGGCCGGTAGGCCCCTCCAGAAGCGATGGATCTGAGCAGGACGAAGAGACACCAGGTGCTTTTCTCTAGTCAGTCGCCAGAAATACTTCCCTATGACAGAGAGGAACAGGAGAGGTTTGACATCAACAGATCTCCTGCACAAAGACCTTAAGGAGTCTACGATAGCAACAACCAATAATCTATAGTTTGCACATTGTATACTGCATGTGCAATGATCATATTGCGAGCACTACCCCGCTATTAAGTTGGCATGGGAGTAAGGCTTTGTTTAGTAGCATTCACTAGCAAAGCCATTTTGAATTTCTGATTTGAAAATGCCATTTTGTTTGCTTTGTTTAGCTCACTTTATCTACCCGTGCAAGAGAAAATTACAGAAGTTATGGCTTCTGTGGCTATTGGGTTTGTGGTTAGGAATGGAGGGGTAACTAGCTGGTCAGAAAGACGTATCAGTCAGGATGTCTCCCCACAAAACACTGATACAAATAAAATGCATCATCATACACTGAAATCAACATTATCATTACGAATGAGAAAGATCACATGCATGCAGTTACATTCTCTGCAATCCTTTGATCACATTTTAAGAAATTTTTGGCTTGTGACAAATCTGAGTGGATAGTAACTCTGAAATCCACCGGCCACATTGGCTGGTGATTTCAAGCTCAGCAAGACGGGAACATTTAGTTTGGACTGGAGAATATGTGATGGTGTGTGAGACGAGCCCTGCTCTCTCTCATTCTATCTCTTCATTCTCTTCCCCCCCTCCTCTCTCACTGTTTCTCTCTCTATCTCTGTCTGACTCTCTCTCTTCACTTTTTCCCATTGGGCCTGAATACCTTTGAAAAAGAAGGCCTCTCCTCGTATCTGGGCCACTGCATCGAAGTGACTGGTGCATCTGTCTGGGGCATCTCGCGCCAGCCTGAGCGATGGACAAGAGAGTAGGAGGTAAGACGGAAGAAGAGATTAGTTGGAGGGAACAG
Source organism: Acanthochaenus luetkenii (assembly GCA_900312575.1). Lineage (NCBI taxonomy): Eukaryota > Metazoa > Chordata > Actinopteri > Beryciformes > Stephanoberycidae > Acanthochaenus > Acanthochaenus luetkenii. Next base: position 20,006 of record OMOT01001850.1, read on the forward strand.
ACGCGAGAGGGAGGAGGGAGGAAAGGAAAAGAAAAGGTTTTCAGGCTTCATTCCAACAGCCAAGGACATTCAATTTCTCATTCTAAACATCTAAGTGTCTGAAGTGTATACATAACACTTTTAGAGCAAACGACATAGGACAACTTTACTTGTTTTAAATGTTGTAAATATGGTAAGCATTTCAATGTAAAAAAGTCAAAAACCCAATTAAACCCTATTTATGTTTGCATACTATGTGTGATAATTGCAGTCACGCACGGTTTGCTTCAATTAAAACGGCTACATGTTAGAGGAGACGCCATCAGGCTGTAGGGATTAAAGAAAAAACCCATTATCAGGACTGAAACTCTGTCATGTGAAATTGACCTTTTTTACTAAATCGCCAGGCGTATTAGAATTTCTGCCACTTATATGAATATTGTGAATGTAATATCCTGTTAATCGAACTAAAGCTACCCAATATCTTTGTTTCTTTTTCAGCTGGATTTGCACAAAGGCAGAATAGGATGTACATTTACAGACTTGACAGATCATAGTTGTTTGCCAATATGACCAATATATTAGTCGGGAGATGATCTACTTCACCCAGGATTAGGTTTACTGGTGGATCTTTTATGTTAGATGGCAACCATTGTATTTAAAAGGTGACGTAGGGCATTGAGATAACACCAGATTTAATAAATGTGTTTTATTAGAAATGCCAAATGAAGTTGTTGCCACCATCTAGTGGATATAAATAACAACAACCGTTACCCTGAAACAGGTTTTAAATATCAGCCTCGATCAATCTGGTTATTCATTGATGGTACAGCAGAAGTGGCAGTAGAGGCACCGGGTAGTGTTGAGGTGCTGCAGAGCTGTACTTTATCTTGTATTTGTACTTTATCTTGTATATTTGTATATTAGATTCTGTATTTTTTATCTTGTTATTACAATATATTAGATATATTGTATTATGTGGGTGTGTACACTGTTAATGATGCTGCCCTACAATATATTAGTGTATTGTGTGTGTATATTGTTAACACTGTATTATTGCAGAGTCTTGCACTCAATAATAATCAATCATATTATACCTCTGTAATTGTGACGTGACAATAAATCCGATTTGATTTAAGCGCGAGCTGCATTCTTGTGTGTCGGCTGCGCGTCGTGTCGATGGAGACCCATCTTGACATTACTCCCATACAGTAGCTTTTTGTTGCGGACAGTGCAAAAGCACGCGCCCGGCACCACGAACTCAGTGGCTTGCCATCCACAACCCAAGCTCCATTTATTTTTTAACGCTTTTGTCGATGACAGTGACATCTGTCCCGTGTTTTACAACCGCACTCTCCATCCCCTCATCATATCACGTTAGCCAAACATTGTCAACAAGCTACATCGTAACGTAAAGCGTAATGTTGATGTAAAGTCTCACTTTCTACGAGATTTAGCTATATTCATTGTTTATCAGATTGAAGTGTGTGTGTGCAAATTTACATTGATCTATTTTTTACAAAATGACAGAAATCTGTTGTGGCAATGGAGAACTTGAATCCCTGAGGCCGACATGGTGAGGCTACGAAGTGATTTACAGCCCTGACGTGGCCGGCCTGCCAATGATGAGGCCATTAGCACCACAACGCTGCCACTGTGAGTGGGAGCCAACCAGCCCTCATATAAACAAAGATCTCTATTCAGAGCTCTATTAACACTACGCCACTATGTCAGAATTAGACACTTGTCAAGCCTAATCCACCTTTTCCAAACATCATCATCTGATGGATTTGGTGAGAAATGAGCAGTGAATGGCTGATATAATGGTGGAGGGTTAAATATCCCACTTCTGAGTCAGCAATTATATCTAATACCTTTTTGGCTAAGACCTGCTTTTCAAGGCTGGATTGCTGTGTGGTGTGTGTCTCTATGTGTATGACAAAAGTGTGTACAGTAAGTGTGTGCTTAATTTTTACGAAGACATAGAACCACATGCACATAATGCAAGTGACTGGTTGTTGCAATGTATTGCAGTGGATTTGTCAACACAGTATTAGCTCATTTCCAATATCCCTTGAGCAAGTTGGTACACATATACAGCACATGGAGGTCAGGTGGCATTGCTCAGAGGTCCTTCTGATGCATTGGGCACTGTTGCCAATGGGGATCGAAGGAGCCACCTTTTGTGTGTGTGTGTGTGTGTGTGTGTGTGTGTGTGTTTGAAAGAGATAGAGACACAGAGAGAAAGCGATAAGAGATAAAGAGAGAGACTTAAGGATCGATGAAGAGGGTGAAGTGGATCTATTTATGTGTTATACTACAACAGTATATATATAGTTGTGTCGTACTTACAAGACAGTGGATCTGTTTTCAGGAAGGTCCAGCAGGACAGGTGGTTCAGTCGTCTGTGAGGGGTTGCCTGGTCGATTGGTGTGGGATACTGAGTCTCTGACCCCTAGGAAGGATATGGGGTCATAGGTCAAGTCAAATAAATGTACAACAGACATAATAACATTCTGTTGATTCTGTCAGACTTTACTTATTGTATTCCCCCTTTCTTGCCTCGTTGCTGCTTTCCATTTCTCTCTCTCTCCCTGTTTCTGTGTTCTCTTTCTCAGACCATCTCAATTCAGTTCAATTGAATTCAATTCCTGGCTCCCCAGACCCATATCCCCTCACACCCAATCCCCTCTTTATGATCATTGTTCTCTCCTCCTAACATCTCTCTCATTCTATCTCTATCGGGGAGTGGTGCGATAAGGTCATATACCATAAAGAGGGGCAATTAAGTCCATCCTGACTCCCACTGATGTTTTAATTAGAGCCCGACCGATGCCAGATTTTGTGTACGATGCCGATTCCGATTTGGGAGAGTCATAGCCCACTGATTACAGATGTTTTGACCGATATTTTGTCCAAAAGAGCAAAGAAAAGTACAATTAATTTCTAAAACGTATATTTTACTACATTTTCTATATTTGAGCAAACGTATAAGTAAACAAATGAATAAAAATATACTTTTTTAAAGATTATATATATATATAAATTAAATATATTAAACTTAATAAATCAAAAGAACATTTTAATTATACAATGAACAAGTAAATATAAAACACACATGAACTGAACGTCTGGCAGCTAAGGCACCATTAGCTGTTGTCAGCTGCTGCAGTTCACACTTGTGTTAGACCGCCCTCTACTGGATAATTCTAGTAAACAGCACTTACAATGTTCAAACAGACAACTGAAGGACAAATAATCAATGTATTTTTGTTTATTATTCTTATTTAAAAACGGGACACGTCAGTTTGCATAACTGCCAATCCCGATGTCGTCAGAAAAGTCAAACAATGGCCGATATATCAGCCAAACCAATATATCGGTCGGGCTCTAATTTTAATTAAATCAATAACCTTCCTCTACAGAACTAATAAATTGCTGCTTCCTGTGCATACTCTGTCTGCTAGGCTGTCACCAGCAAGAGGGATGTTTCCACCATCCCACCAGGCTCATGGGACGTGGCCAGTGGGGTAAAGAGGCATTCTGTGTATGTAGAGATGAGTAGTGTATGGAGATGGAAGGGCAGAGAATGATGACTAGAACAGGAGAGGAGGGAGAAAAACAGACTACACACACACACACACAGAAAGTATGTGGATGTTCCTCCATACCATAGAGTTGCCAGACGCGGACCTTGTCTTCATAGGGTAGGTCATAGTTCAGAAGGTCTCCGACAGGACCCTGGTAGTACGGTCTCATGATGGACTCCATGGCTGAAGTATGGACCAGTCCAATGGCATGACCAAATTCATGAACTGCAACTGCAAACAGGTCCATCCCATGAGTGTCTGAGGGAGAGTGAGTGAGAGAGAGAGAGAGAGATATAGAGGGAGAGATAGAGAGATAGAGAGAGAGAGAGAGAAACCTGAGTTTATTTAATGAGTCTCACAACAAGAAAGAAGAAAAATGACTAAACACCTTCAAACAGTCAGTCGAAGAAAGAGGAGAAAGAGACAGAAAGTGGGGCAGCATGGACATAGGTTTCCCTCGTGACAGGGGGACATGTCCCCTCCACTTTGGAAATCGCACCGTGGTTACAGTAGCCACCTGGGATGTCCAGAAGCCAAATGCTGACTCTATTCTACAAGAGCGGAAGGGTGGATAAAAGGAGGGATGGAGAGAACAGGGGTTCAGAAGATGGTAGATACCATGTCGTCTTATTTATAGTCCATCAGCGTGGTTCTCATTTCTGACAGATGAGACCTAATGTCTGTGGACAAAATCAGAGATTTGGGTGAATGAACTAGACTAATTTAGGAAGAACCCATGGTAGAGAGCGAGACAGAGAGAGAGCGAGAGAGAGATAGACCGAGATAGAGTGAGAGAGACACAGAGAGAGAGAGATATATACAGAGAGATTGAGAGCAAATAATAATAGATTCAATTTAAAAGCGCCTTTCTCAGACTCAAGGACACGGCCAAGACCAAGATCTCCGCAGCCCCCCATTCCACCCATTCCACCCCCACCACCTGCCTTACTGACGTCAAAACATGGATGCTAAATAACTTTCTAAACTCAACTGCGACAAATCAAGCAATTAACATTGATGGTTCCATTGTCACCCCCTCCAATCACATCCGTAACCTTGGTATCACCCTCGACCCCGCCCTCTCATTCCTCCCCCATGTAAGCCAGATCACCAAAACAGCCTTCTATCACCGTAGGAACGTTGCCCGTCTCCGACCCTCCATTTCATTCTCTGCCGCTGAAACACTGATCCCTGCCTTCATTTCATCCAGGCTCGATTATTGCAACAGCATCAAACAATATCCTCAATAAGCTCCAATATGTCCAAAACTCTGCTGCCCGCATGCTCACCTCCACCTGCCGCTCTGACCACATCGCTCCTCTCCTCCACGACCTCCACTGGCTCCCGACCAAATACAGGATACACTTCAGAATACCTCTCATCACCTCCAAAGACCTCCTCCAATGCCACACCCCTTCCCCGTCGCCTCAGGTCTGCTGACGCCAACCGTCCATCAGGACTAAGCTCCGGACCCGGGGTGACAGGGCCTTCCTTGCAGCTGCCCCCTACCTCTGGAATGCCCTCCCCAGCCATATCTGCAATGGGCCATATCAACCGGGCAAGGGAAGGGCCAATCAGCTCGCTGGTGGCAGTGTTGCACATGCGTGTGTCCAAGATAAGCTGGTTCACAGACAGCTTTTCTCACGGTCAGAGGAAACATGCATTACTACATGAATACGACTGGAAATGACAAAGAGCGCATGCGCGAAGTAAGCTAACCCGCCTGATAGCTTTTCTACAAATTGCAGTTTGAAAATAAAATAATTGGACAGTAAGAAACATACATTTAAATGACACATTTTAATGTAAATAATGCTTTTGTTAATTAGAATAAAATTATACATTAAAATAATTTTTTTTAATGAAGAGACACATAGTAAAACTGTTATGAAAAAAAAAAAGCTTAATGACGCTTTTCTTTCAGTCACAGTAATCAGTCTGCATACACGGCCCGCCTGTCAAATCCCAGACCTCTTACTTATTTCACCTCACCAAGATCCCGCCTCTCATGTACCCAAATGGATGGATGCCTGAACCCATCAATCAAACAGCAGGGGTGAACTGCTTCACTAAACAGAACACTTAATATTCCACTAGCTCCGCTGTTTTCAAACTGGAAGTTTTCAATTCAACACTAATTATGTACATTACAAGATGTCGTTGGAGGACACAGCTGAGAACAATGCACTGGAACGTGGGGCGACACAATCTGCTGAAGAACCGACATTCACTTTGTACCTCCTGAGCTGAACCAACCAGTTTACATCTTTTCAAGAGATGATCATGCTGTTGACATTGAGACGGCAGCAAGGTGGCCTCGACAAAGTGGGATTTGAAGAAATTAAGTGTCGTTTAATTTACTTGCTTCCCTGTGCCTCAGTGCCTCAGTCTGGCAGTCTCAGTCTGGTAGTCAACTAAGACAGGGCAAACTAAATAGCAGTCAGGTGGGCTAACCTAGAAGGCGGTTCCTAATGTAACCACAGAGAACGTTAGCTATTGGTTGAAAGATTTACTTTGGAGAGGAAAACGTGGAAATCGGACTCGTTGTGACCCGGAAGCGGTATGTTCGTTTATTGATCTTGGCTCTCGCGGTGTTCCTGGATGCGAACATTAATATGAAACAGTGAATGGAACTTCTTTGAAAATGAAATTAAAGTTTACAGCCTAATATTAGTGTTGCAAAAGGCTTCTCAATACAATAATGGATTACCTTTACTGACTGAATTAGACGTCTCCAGTCATATGCCATTTGTAATTGAATGGGATTGAATGAGCCTGAGAGGTACAGTACGGCAAACTGACTTAAAAATATATTGAATTATGGTGCATGTAAAATCAGTCAGAATTAACATTAAAGGGCTGGAAAGTGTAAAGATTGTTTGCAAAAAACACTGGAATTGTCCTTTAAAACATAAGGCTGCTTTTCTAACACTATATATATATATATATATATATATATATATATATCCCCTTTCTTAATATCCCCTTTAGCTTATTACTGTTGATGACGGTACGGTTGAGTATTATTATTATTATTATTATTGTTGTTGTAGGATTGTGTCTGGGCCTGTCTTGTGGAGAAACTCCCCAAAATACAGAATTGACACATTATTACATTACGGCTTGAAATATAAAAGCACTACCAATGTTATTTTAATCATTGGCAGAATCAGCTTTGTTCTCGTTCGTTTGTGTGCTAAAAAGTGTGACTGAGATTTTGGATAGTCAAGTTCTACTCTCCGGAACAACTACTGAAGATATCTCGCCAAGATTTGGAGTTACGTCATGGCGAGGTAACTACACAACCCAAACCGCTACCAAACTGTAATGATGCTTTGAGCTTCCTTCGTCGTATACCCCGTGGCGTTCTCTCTGATTTGGAAACCAGAGCGATAAGCCTCTGATCTGTGTTATCAAAAAGTGGTACATCATGGAGCTTCACTACAAACATTTTTGATGGAGTTGTAACACCTACTATTTCAGAGAAGTGCCAATATTTCTGCCCAACACAATGTGCCCATAACCCTGGACATCTCATCGCCGACGTTTTGGAGATCATTTTATGGAGTACACCCTAGAACAGCAAAAAGTGAATCGTGTATCAGTTGTATATTAGGGTGGATTACTCCTTTAAGTCTCAATGGTAAATTGACGGCGGTTGGGGAGAATGGAAGGAAGACTTCTAGGCCTCGTAATAAGCTCTGATAACAAACAGGATTCGTCGTTATATTCATAGTTCCAACAAACTAAATATTAACTGTAGGGTCCAAAAGTTTGACAGTCAGCGCTCTAGTTTTGGGTAAAGCAGCCTGGAGTGTGGAAACTGAAAACAGTGTTCAGGCTCTCCCTGGTCTTGAACTGCCTCAAGCTCTACGGTTTCTGCCTACTTTGGAGTCTGCGAGAGATGTTTTGACCAAATCTTTCCCCAGGGCATCCCTCCCTCTCTTCATCCCTCACTCCCTCATCATCCTTCCCTCTTTCACCCTTCTTTAGATTTTGAGGGAGCAAGAGAGGACATATGCACACACCACACACACACCGCACACACACACACAAAGACACAGATAGTACTGTTGGCTGGCTATCTTCATTCCTTACCTGGTGATCTGAAGGTCCAGGCCTCATCATCATCAAAGTGTGTATCCCCGGCTGTGAACCTCTCCCCGGGGAAAAAGGCATGTGCCACGGTGCCCCCTGGCCCATCAAAGGGGTATCCATCATTGTGGTCAGCCTTGGTGAAGTCAATCTGAATGTCTGCATCGCTGCCTGCCACCTCATGGAAGTTAAGTGGTGCAATATTACTCCAGACCTTCAAGGCGTAGTACATCAGGGCTCGAACCGTATCCCTATCCAATAAGGCCGACTCCTTAGGATAGGTCCTCACTCTGGGAGAGGAAAGAGAGAGGAGGAATATATTAGATAAGAAATGGAGAAAGAAGAGGAGATGGAAGACGAGAGAAAAGAGATGGTGAGGAAAGAAGAGGAAAGGGGCGAGAGAGAAGAGGGACAGAAGAGAGTTGAGAGGAAAGAAGATGAGAGGAGAGGAAGGTGGGAGAGGAAGGAAGAGAATAGAGGAGAGGCGAGGAGAAGGGGAGCTGGGATTAAAGGAGGAGAGGAGAGGCACTTAAAAAAAAACACTCCACACCAAATTAAGCCGAACCACAGAAGAAAAACGAAAATACATAACTTGTATTTGTCTGATAAGGTGGAGAATATTAGGTGCCAGATTCTCTTTACGGGTGTGTTGTTGCTCCCCAGGTTGCCCTGTATCTTTTGAGCCAACCTTTAGAAACTAGACATAATTTCTCACGTATCCTGACCAAATTGCTCAAAGAGGTCCTCGGTACCATCGGCCCAAACATTTTATTTCAGAAATAGATAATTAACTTCTGGGGTCCCCTCTTACTTTAAACATGCCATTGTCCAACCTCTCTTTAAAGAAATCTGACCTGGTTCCCTTTGCACTCAACACTCACAGACATATCTCCAAATTGCCATTTTTAGCCAAGGCACCAATGATAAAATCAGATAATATCTTTCATGAATAGTGAGAATTTTTTTGAAAAATATCTGTCACGCTTTAGCGCCCTCCATATTACCCAGCTTTTGACATGGTCGATCACATCATATTGCTTGATTGCCTGGAAAATTGGGTAGGGCTCACTGATGGCTTTGAATTGGTTTAAATCTCACCCTCTGAATAGAACATTCTCTGTCGTGTTAGGTAAGGAATCTATGAAGGAAGTCAGATATGTCAGACTCAAGCGCGTGAGCGTTTATTGGAGACAAACTCTAAAGCCTGCAGCACTATTTGTATTGTAGGCAGATGGGAAGTTCATACCTGAGCCCGAGTTTCAAATGTGTTCTACCTTGGCAATGATACCGACGGTACTTTGTTATTTGGTTTACTAGCTAATGTTTCGGGTGTTTTCATAGTACATTTTGTGTGTCCATGCGATGTGACCAGACGCCGTCTTCAATCACTGAAAGTAGGCAAATAACGTTAACTTCTGTTGGGTAACATGAAATAAATATAGAAATACAATAGGGACCAGACTGCATGAGAACTACAGCTCCTGTGTGCATCTTTTCTGTGACTCCCATCAGGTTTTGTATTTCATGGATAGATGTGCCTGACCCTCGCACCGGCAAACATATTGACAATAGCCTCGGAATGCAGTGTGCATTGCTTTGCACTGACGGTTGCTGAGTGATTACAAAATGAGCTAACAGGAACAACTTCCCAGCTATTCACCGTCTCTCCCTGCAGACCGTTCTCTCACAATCGCTCATACCATTTCTTTCTCTTTACTGCAGTGGAAAAGACAGGCAGAACACTAGACAGACTCAATGTTAACTCCGTCTTCCACTCCTCTTTTCCTTTCTTCCTTCATTCCTTCTCTCATTCTGTCTCCCTCCTTCTCCCTCTCCCTCCCTATCTCTGTTTTCCTCTCCCCCTCTATCCCTTGTGCTCACCCTTCTCTCTCTTCCTCTCTGGCACCTCAGATCTCTCCTTCATATCATATCTCTTTTCTCCTGTTTGGTTCACCCCTTTTCTCTCTCTCCCCGTTTCACCTTATCCTCTCTTTCCGCTTCCCTCTCTCCCCTGTGTCTCCTCCTCCCCGTCTTCTCACTAAGTCAATCACCTTCTCTCTGTGGGATAAGCAGAAATCTATTAGTCAAAATGTATGTTTCCTGACAGGTCAGTGTGGCTGCCCCCTTAATCACATTTTGGGTTCTACTGTTGGAGATTTCTTTGGCCCTAGCGGTGTGTGTTGGAGCGCAGCGATCCCGGCAAACTGGAGGTACATAAAGCTCTGCAGTGAAGTAACCGATGACATTCAAACACAATCAATCATTGTGATGGTAGAAACTAGGAAAATAAGGCCCAGGTTGAAAATAACTGGAATGATCCTTTAGTCTTGTTAAGATTCCTTCCTCATTCAGTATATTCATGAGTCAGTGCCATCACTTCCTGCTAATAACATTCCTTCAAGGTCATCTTGGTAACTTAGCAGGGAACCCTACTGCTTTACTACTATCCTACACATCAGCTGATATTATTTAGTTTAAAAAAATACTTTTAATTGGCATCAATTATCCATTTCATTAGTGACAACATTTCGATAAATTACAAGGTGTAAATCCATGTGCTATCAGTATGGAGTGAGACATTATTTGAGATAAACATATACATAACAATACAAATAACAGTAAATAACAAGTAGGGCAAAGTATAAAACAATTATCTTATTATCTTACAAAAAACAACAGACAAGATCAAACATCGCTGCAATTGAAAGTAAATCTAAACAGAGCCTCATCGGGGGTAGACAAGATATTATAAAGAGCTCAACAGGAAGGACAAAGGCTTGGCTTCAGATGAAGACATCATATCTTGCAGGGCTTTTGGATTTCATGACACTTTTGTCAAATGGCTACAATTAATGTATGATGTCTCAGAGGCACAGATTACAGTGAATGGTACCCTCAAGTAGATTTTAAAAAGAGGGTAAAAAAAGGGGATCCCTGTCTCCCCCTTATATTCACTCTTAGCATTGAACCATTAGCAGTTATTATTAGACAACATAAAGAGATTAAAGGTGTTGATATTGCAGGAGAAGGCCATAAGTTAGCTCTGTACTGATGATGTGATTCTTTATTTACTTTATTTATGTATCTAGATATACAATTTAATATGCAGAAATGTGAAACATTAGTTGAGACTAAGTCACCAATACTTTGAAAGAGAAATATATATGGATATGGGACCAAGACAAAATAACATATTTAGGAATTAAGTTATCTAAACGTTGAAATTCCATATATAAATTGAATTATAACGCTTTAGAGGATCAACTAAAGCTAGAAATGGAAGCTAAAGGACTTAAAGTATAACTAAACCCCTCCGTTTTGGCTAAAGTGAAGAAAAAATACCTCCAGACCGTGAAAGCTGGGGGGCTAAGACACGCCCAGTCACTCCTCCGTGCCCCCTCCCCGCAAGCCACCCTCCGACCCCCACCCACAACACACACACACAGACAATGAGTCCGATAGTGGCGCTAATACATTTGCAGGTAGCTTACTTACAAATAGGAGAAGGAACTTAAGGAAATATGGACAAAATGGATGAAGTGCTATGAAGGATAATTAATATACCACAGATTAATTAAATAATTTCTGTAAATGTGTCTATTTTTTGTCCTCAGATTTTTTCTTTTTAAATGTATACTTTATGTATATTGGGTTTGTAATCTGTTGGACACACCTAATTATTTATTATTTACCGATATATTTTTCTACTACTCTCCACCATGATATTATGTATTATTTTACATTAACGCACAGCCCACACATGTTCCGTTATTCTGTATTGTAGAATGCTTCTATTTCTATTTATTTTGTAATTTGGACTCTTGCACAGCTGTTCAGCCCTTTCTGACATATTGCACACATTGCACATATTGCTGCTTGTTTTTGTTACACTACTTACTTTTTTTTTTTGAGTGCTTATTATTATTGTTCTTATGTTGTCTGTATGCACCAACAACCACAGCAAATTCCTTGTACGTGAAAACTACTTGGCGAATAAAACATTTCTGATTCTGATTCTGATTTGATG
>OMOT01001893.1:0-10168 GCA_900312575.1 Acanthochaenus luetkenii
TAGGGCGATAGATTCAATATTATTTCTGTTTCTCTGCTCACCATAGGAGCTAACTTACTGGGAAGTGTCAGGTGGCAGGCCCGGAGGAGCAGGTTGTTCCTCCGGCTCGTTAGACACTAAAGCGAGCTTACTTCCTGCTAACTAACGTCTTCTTTGCACGCAGTCGCAATGGCGACAATCTACCCAATCGGGCGTATGTCAAATACGCCCTGGAGAGCTGCTTTATTCAGCGCGAGCTGTCGTCAACCAATCCCGTGTTTGCCGGTTCGGCTCCATTCAACTTTCACTGCTCCCGTCAGGCGTAACAAAATTACGCCCTTCGGCACTCAGACAAAGGCTGCAAGCAGTGTTTTTTCATCAGTCATCCCACTTTTCTATTAGAATATATCATTTATGTGAATATAACAATTTAATTTCATACACATACAGACCACAATTGTACAAATTATTGATCTATTGGAATAGTTTTTTTCCACTTGGGTCGGCAGGTAGGGCGGCGCCCTAGCGCCCCTAATGGACGACACGCCACTGCTAAGAGGCAGAGGATTACAGTGAAATCCACAGACTCTGCTCTTCAGGTCAGCAGTGTTTGGGGGAGGTGTTTTCTAGGTCAGATGTTTGAATTCAGATTGATCGTTTTGCAACCTTCAACTTTAATTTTCAATTTTGTTGGGAAAAGTAATAAGTTACCTGCTGTTACTGTGATTTTGCATTGGAGAATGTGTGTGTGTGTGTGTGTGCGTGTGTTTGAGCTTGTCTGGTGTGGTGTTTTGCTCAACAAGATAGAGCAGTGATGATGATGATAGGGTAATTAGGTTGCCGATGTGGCTGTCTGCTCCCAGAATAGGTCAGACATCAATCACAACAGCCTCCACGCAGGCCGGCTGAGAGACTGTTGAGGTGTGTATTTGTGTATGTGTGCGTGTCTGTGTGAGAAAGACAGAGATAGAGATGTTTGTTTGTGCTTCTGCATTTACTCATAAAGGGTGCTGGCTTATAAGGAAATGTGTGTTTGCCTGCAGAGGTGGAAACTTGCGCCTACATTTCTGATCAGGCTGATGATGCGCTCACATTGCACATAGTCTAAAAAAGCCAAACCAGTCGGCATCACAGGATTCAACCTATTCATTCAACCTATAGCTTGTTTTGGCAGTTTTAGTCCCATAGTCAACCACAACAGCAAACTGCCTTCTCACTGTCAAATGGATTTTGATAGGGTCAATTTACAATAAAAACCGATGTTAAATAGCATCGTGTGACTACATTTTTAATGTGATTTCATTTAAAAATAGGTTATAATTTGCAAGAATAATTAGATATGATTCCCATTGTGAATGAATAGTAAGCCAAAACAGGGAATTTGAGTAGTCCAGCCAAACTAAAATTTAGCATTGCATCTTTTTCTTCCAGACTCAAAAATGGACAAGCAGAGCAAGAAAGCTAGTTTTTGTACTACTTAATTACTTAGTTGCACAAACATATGTGGGTATATCATTTTTCTAGATTTTTAAACAAGCAGTTCTGTCTGAAGGCGCTATAGTATTTTATGCCACTTTTATGCTAGAGTTGGCAGAGTTTACTATTGTTCTCCGTTTGGAAATGATGGAACACCCAGTTTGCCGGCTACCGCAAACAGTCAACAATTAATGCACCATACTTGTTTCCTATCAATCCTGTTTTTTGTTTTGTTTTCCTTGTTCTTGTTGCTCTCACTTGTTGACACACCATTCTACTGTAGTGAACCGTTGACACGACTCATGTTGATTCAGCCTCTGAACAGAGGAAAGCTGCAAGGGCCTTACGGAGAAACCAAAGCACAATGCTATCAAACATAGCCAGGATGGAGATGTCAGAATCCCACCTGCTAATACATTTATTGGACCAGAGACAAAAACACAAAACTGTCACGCAGCCCTCCTGGATGAAGCTGCACTTTTCAGAGAGGATGCAGTGTGTGCGGAGCTCACTGCCATGTTCAGCGCAGATCTGACTAGATGATCTGGGAAGTCGTGGATGAGAGTGCAAAATAGGCGGGTTTTCAAAATGTCCTGCCACAGCTTGTCATTTCGCTATTGAAACAATAATCAGATAGAGTACCTTGCAAATGTTATATGTATTGTGAGAATACAGTATCACATTGGTTTCCCGGCCGATATTTGCTAATCTGAAATCCTTGAACCTTTTTCTATTACCCAAATCACACATACTGTTTACATATTTGCAATAAAGTATAAAATCTCACCTGTGTGGCTTGTTCAAGTCAAGAAGACTGGAGTGGCCATCTTTGGTGCCGTTGGAGATGCATTGGAAAAGACTTGGACAAGCCACACAAAAGGTGATATTCTTTATTACAAATATTTTTGAACAGTATGCGTCACTCTGGTAATAGAAAAGGGTTCAAGGATTTCAGAAAGCATTTACGATTTGCAAACTTGGATTCCTTGCCCATCTGGATTCAAAGAATCTCTGAATGTTGCTAGTCCTGAGCGGGGCTATAGATGGCTATGCATTGTTAAAACACACCTGGTATTCCCACTTGGTAGGAAACCTGTTTCCAACATAGTGCGTTCCTGCTGAGGTCTCTATATTAACGTAGACTGATGTCGTACAATTCTGGAAAATCTGAAACAGCCCAGATCAACTTCTCCTCCATTTTTCCTTCTGTGCCTGGTTGGCTGACTGCCCCGTTTCTATTGACTGAGCGGGGCAGTGCGCAGCACAAAAGTTAAACTAATTTAGGTTTAACTTTGGTCAGAGCAAAGTGCAGGCACAGTGTAGTTGCACAGCGCAAGCCATAGGAAATAATGGGTTTCATGGCGCAGGGGTGCCGTTGCTGCGTCCTATCTGAAAAGGCTTCAATTGAAAGAAAATATCCTTTATTTGTGTGTGTCTATTAGCATTGTGTCTGTAGCCTTGTTTGTGCATTAGTGCACTATCCTCATCTGCTCAATGATGCAATGTGGGAATCTCTTTGTGCTGTTTCACAACCTCAACATTACAAAAGTCATATGGAGAGCTCTCACTTCTATCCCGGTGCTTACCAACCTGCCAAGCCGAGCATGGCCTGTCAATGATGAATCCTCCAACACTCAGGACCACTGTTCTCTCTGAGTCATTCATGCATTTTGCTGAGCTTTGGCTCACAGCTCCGAGCTTATTTAGAAGGTTCAGTGCTAGAGAAGCTCCAAAACTCTACATGCTAAATCGATGCTTATGCATCTATTCACACTGAGGCCAATGGGGAATAAGCAGCCTTTGTCATCTGCACTCATATGGTGCCATTGCATTTGAAACCATAACATGATAATTAGTTTATGGGTATTGCACCTCATAGGAGCAGGGATGAGCCCAGTTTGTCAGTTACACTTCAGAGCCAAAGTAAACTGCATTATGCTGAGCTATTCTAATCTGTTTAAACCATATTCATGGGACTATGAAGGGTTTTCCCTTTCTTCTTAAGTCTAGGATGGCCATAAGTGTTTTTTTCTGACCACCAAAATTGAAATAGGAAATGCACTATGCATTTTGCATTTCATTCTTTGCATAATGATCTGAATGGTTAGTTGTTACTTTTTAACCGAAAATGTGCTTTCTCCATTCTCTCCTCACTGAATGAAGACTCTTCACTAATTAGAGCTCTATGACCACCAACCATGTTCCGCTGACCTTCATCCTTTCTAGACCTATCACTCCCATAGTCTTTAGTCGTGACCCCTAACCTGGAGATATTTAAATGCACTCCCTCTCTGGTTGTTAGAGGCATCATAGAACTGCTGCCTTTGGTTTCATGCTGCAGTAGCTGGAGGCAGCAACAAAGCATAGTGTAACCATTCCCTTCTGGTTAATTAGCTAGATAAGACCTACCACATTCCATTGCATATGAAGGCGTGTTTAGATGTGGCTGATATTCCAGTCTTACTATAGGCTACCAAAACATCTACAAGAACTGATGAGGATTAGATACAATGTGGTCAAACACTGCATTTCATGGTTATAGAGCATTTCAAGTGAGCAGAAGATTTGTATATTTACAAACATCATAGTCCTAGTTTAAATAAAGTATTTTTTAACCATTATTCTGATGATGGCATTTATGTTCAAACATAATGGCAACCTATGAATGTTTTTGATGTTTTTTAATCTCAAGTAATCTTTTAGCCAAATTGAGTTTTTGCAAAAACAAAATGTTGCTACTTAAATATGCAATAGTGGACATTATTAGTCATTCATTTTGATTTTCTCTAACCCTAGTCCTATTTCTATATTTGTTTTAGTAAAATGTATCACCATATTGAATACTCCACAGCTGAGAGGATAAACAACACTTTGAATTAGTGAAGCTACCGAGCTGTGAAACCACAACATTAAGCCATGAGGGTTGCTTAGTCTCCATCCTACTTTCACAGTAAAACAAATCCCTCTCTTCCAGGCTTCAATTGGCATTTTCATGCAACAGACAGTGACGCTAATCATAAATTATCCAATGATAATGATAATTCCTCCATCTACTACTCCCATACATTTGTAATTAACTGGTAAAACACACAGGCACGTACACACACACACACAAACAAACACAGACACTCACAGATTAATTTGCACTATGCAGGGGGTTGTGTTTGTGTATGTGTACAGTATATATGTGTGATAAAGAGAGTGAGAGTGGTGTTCTATGCCAGAGAGGGTCGGCTATGTGCTGTTGCAGTGTGGTGCCGAGCGGAGAGATGTACCGTATTTTCCGGTCTATAAGGCGCACTTAAAAGCCTTTAATCTTCTAAAAAAAACGACAGTGCGCTTTATAATCCGGAGCGCCTTATATATGGATTAATTCTGGTTGTGCTTACTGACCTCGAAACGATTTTGTGTGGTACACGGCGCTCACGGCGCTCTGTCAAAATGTTTTAGTACGACTTTCTGGGGTCTGATGAGCGTCGGCATCGGGCGCCTTAACCCGGCGTTCGGTTCATCCCGCAGCGCCAGTTCTGCTTACCAAAAAGTGGCCCACTAGGCGGCTCGCATTCCACGCCCGGCTCCAAGCCAGCGAGCCGGGCTTCTTACCCATTTAAAGTTTGAGAATAGGAGAGCAAGAAAAAGAAAGAGAGAAACAGAGAGACAAGGATAATCTAAGGTCATACACCAACAGATGCTGACACAGTCCATCCACTTTCTTGCTCACATTTCTCTCAATCTTGCACTCCCTCTCTTTGAGACTCTAGCTTACTAGTACTATCCTCCTCTTTCTCAAGGTGGTTTTCTTTCTCTTTCCATCTCCATCTCTTTGTCTTGCTCATCTATTTCTGAAAACCAGACAGTAAAGTTTAGTTCAAAAGAAAACAAGACTTTCTGAACCCATACCGTAGCATTTACTATAGGAACAACACCCAGTGGGGTGTTCTATGTTGTGATTATAGGCACAACAATGATGTAGTAGTTATTACATGTCGGCAGAACTGAAGAGCCCATAATCACAGTGAAGAATGGCCAAGTCAAGTTAAAGTGTCATACAATGGTTACCAATGGTTGCGTGTACTAACTGAAAACCTTTCTTCAAAACTGTGTAGATGCATAACAAGGGAAAACAAGAGAAAGCTCTAACTAACTCACTGGTTATCACAAGAGTTCGCAAATTATCAGACCTGTTGGAATACATCTTTGACCAGACTGCTTGGATGAAAATGCCTGTTGATAATTTAGGATAATCCAAGTCTTTGTAATTGTCAATGGCCGAGTGTCAGTTGGCTTTTACCACTGGAAAAGATTACATTCCTCTGTCATCAATCTGTCATCATTAATCATCACAGTAATGTTGACAGCCTGCTACTCAAGCGCCATCACATCACAGGCTCTCACAACCAGCACTCTGGGTGCTGAGGTGTAGGATAAGATTAGTTTCAGGTACAACAATGCCCAAACCTTGCAGATTAGCTTCTACCACAGCTTCAGGGCATCACTATCAAAGACCTGCTGTTAGTGAACCAAGAAGACAGAGCTCCTTGACTTCACCTCACAAATAACAGTAATCGCCTTATCACACAGCCTCGCTCCAGCCCCTCCAACACTATCTTATCGGCCACCAAATACCTTCCTCCCCACTATCTCCAGAGGATGTGGCAGGAGAAAATTGCCACTAAAGCAGAGTCAGCCAGTGACATAAATCATTGGGATGGGGCAGCATTGATAAGAGCTATCGGTCTGAAAGTTAGGGACCAAAGAGCTCTTCTGACCAGACAGTGGGTAAAGTGGGATTAGGATAGAAAAAGAAAGGCGACAAACTTAATTCTAAGTCAAAGTGCCACTTTCCTTTTGAGATAACATTAGGGGGAGCCTACTTTGGGTTGATCAATGGGATCTGGGGACTTTGATTGCTTCTCTGATGGCCTCAACTGTCTTTTCTTGCCTTTGCTGTACTTTTCTTCAGAATGAGAGGAAAATAACTCACAGGGGTCAAAAGTCAGTCTTGAAAAGCTAGCTAGTCCATTTTCACTTTCACCCACAAGGGGGGGGGGATGCTGTAGCCTGACCATGATTCTGGGGCAATGAGATTACTACTAAAGCCATTCAGAGCTTTATCAGCCAATACCAAATACCTTTACTAGCCAATCACTGTGGAAAGCTGGGGAGACCATCCATCACGGCAAAGAGAGGAGGGCCTCGAATGCTTCTGTCACTAGAAAATTCATTGTGAGGTAGAAAACGCCAGAAAACATCTGGGGAGGAGGGTGAATGTGATCCACTGTCCTTAAAGGACCCATTGTGTTTCAGTCCGATATAGTCATCAAGCCTTACTGTAGGCTTAAAACCAGTTAAACATTGCCGCTTTTTTGCTAGTTTATGCAACTCAGCTCAAGTTAATTATGATAGAGTTCTCTGTGTTGTAAACACTTTAAACGCTGATAATGAATGGATTTATAGGCCTAGTAGCAGTAAGTAACTGTGTAGCCTAGCCTAACAAGAGCCTACCTGTGTGAACGAAACAGATCTCTTTTTGCCTACTTTACAACAAGATATTATGCCTAGGCTATAAGCATACTAAAGTAATTCCCATGGCATTAGGAAGTGTTTGTGCACCTGATATGCAAATTCATCACAAAACTTGAGTACAGGTGTTGTCCAGTATGTATGAAAAGACTGAAGATGCTGTAACCTTTTTTTATTTAAATTCTTACACATACAATATAGTATGCATGAATGAATGAATGAATGAAATCTTTATTTCGAACATGTTAAAAAGTAAAATAAAATAAAAAGCATCAACAATTATGCAAGATTTGTATGATTCTAATTGTAAATGTAATCTGAGACAATATTGTAGATAGTAATTATAGCTGCTACAAGCCACTAGGCGGAAAGGTTGGTGGGAAGGCTAGTAAATGTGCAGAGGATCAGTGTGAGAATATGAAGAATGACAAAGCTGTTGTTTGGGTTTACTTATTTTGTTTATTAGAACGGAACTGTTTTCCATGTCCTCTCTTGATTCTAAAGAAGACAAAACAAAACAAAACAGTTTTGGGGACCTTAGTGAGAAAAGCAATGCCTCCCCACTGTAGCGAAGCATTCTGTTAATTATACACAGAGGATAAACACTATATGCCATCTTTCCGGTTTGAAATAATTTAGAATTTTAAAAGGTTTACCACAAAGCCTCCCAAGGTCAATGTAGTCCACTGGCCAGGACAGAGCTGATTTTCCACATTACTGTATCAAAACCAGTTACACTGTTAAATACCAGTGATGACATAAATCCCCTTTTAAGTCAATCATATAGAGGGCAAACTTTGGTGGGGTCTAAATTAGAACTACCTCACGCATGTTACAGTCAGTGGTGCAGGAGTCTTTGCCTGACTTGATAATGATGACAATAACATTAACAACAAGCTCACATTTCTCATTCCATTTCACAATTCCATAATTATGACCAGGACTGACTGAAACATGAACTACTGACATGCATAACATGGATCTAGAACTCCAGACATCCAAAGTATAATTATAAACAGAAAAGTGTTAGTATGAACAGCATGCACTTGCATATCCGAACCGAAGAACAAGGAACTCCAGAACTTATTTTTCCTGAAAGTAAAATCTGAAAACAGCAATGTAGCTCTGCAGTCCAAAGCCTACAGGCGTTTAGGAGTCAAAATATAAAATCTGCCTGGACTTTGGCTTGAAAAACTGACATTTCAACTGTCAATCAACCAATCAATGATGGTTACAACCAGTACAAGTACAGTTTCCACCTATACCAATCATTGTACCATCATACAGTATGGTTTAAAAGATCAGCTACCAAAAAAGACTATCAAGCAATTAAATCCTCATGGAATACATATGAACATTTGAAAACAACGAAACATAGTTACCCTGATGTTCCACTCCCAGGCTTATGTGATTACGCACATGGTTTTGAACATGATGTAATTTGTTGGGATGGTACGCTTCAGATTTGCAGAATGGGCAGTGATATCTACAGCAATGTTCAACTGAAGGAGTCTGCCCTCTCTTTAAAACCGTTCTATGCATCTATGAACAATAAGAAAATATATAGTTGACGTTATACAATTACTTCAGCATGTCGTGGACAATGTTACATATATAAATAAGCGATCAAGTAAACTAGCTGAGATGGGATTTGCGCGTGACCCTAACGTTACTGCAATGAGTAAGAGTAAGTTAGCACTACATTTTTAAAGGCTAAAGCTAACATTAGTTAGCTAGCTGAAATAGCACTTACATTTGCTAAACATACTTCTACACCATACTGCTAAACACTCTTCTTCTAATTAACATTAGCTAACTAACATTAGATCGGACACTAACCTGCAAACATTTCTTGATTTCAAGTATCATTACCCCCAAAAAATAGCTACAGTTAATGTTAGCTTCCTTAAACATTTTCGGAGAGAAAAACTATCACACACCTCTCTCCGCCTTCTCACCCTCTATTTAAAGCCTGCCGCTCTCTTCCCCGATTGGCCCTGCCCGATCACCCGAATTGGCTCAGCTGCCTCGCATCTGCTGCTGATTGGGGCGGACGTCCGTCTCTGGGCTCTATCGCCCCTGCAGGAAACAGCCCGCACCGCCCCTCCTTCACCTTTCCCCTCCTAAAGTACCTCGTCTGCCACAGTGTCGATTCAATTAATTAGATGCCTCAGTCAAAATCAGAGCTCATTGCTCTTTGCTGACAACAGAAGAAACCGGGTTCCATGAGCACATCAACGAGCTTTACTTTTAGACCACGAATCACCAAGTGCTGCGTAAATCCCCCATTTGCTCTATGTAAGACTGCCTGCTATTGCTTTCTAATAAATATTAAATATATAATAATAATGGGGGTAGGGGGGAGTAGCATGCCCAGCTCCAGAGGTCTACGCTCGCCACTGGAGAAAATGAATAGCTTGTGTGTATGTGTTTGTGCATACTAGGGTTGCAAATTCTAGGGAATTTCCTTGATCGATAGTCGCCAACGTTAATGAACGACCAATCGATAACGAAACAGCAAAAAATTGCTTATGAATGTTTCTTATTAGAAAATACAAAATGCATTAGATAAATACGCCTGTTTCATGGCATAACACAAATATAATTATTAACTTTGTTTTGTTCAAGTATGATATTTTAATATTTTAATAAGGCTCAGAAGTTGTGCTCTCCCTTCCGAGGCGAATCAGTGACTAACAAGTTCGTCTATGACATACAAAAATAAGATGAGCCTTAACTAGAAACTTACATTTGCAAAATGATTATGAAACAGATAAAGATAAATAACGTTTTTGAAAACAGCGCTATAATAGATTCCCTCTTGAAATGAGAAAGCTACGACAAACTACGACAGCTCAGGCCTCAGTTTCAAACTTAAGTGTTGAGCTGGAGGTGGTTGTTGTCGCACCATCCTACAAAGTTCTCTAGAAGGTCTCTGTATTCATCCTTATTGTCCTCCGTAATGCAGCTGACAATGGAGGAGTCATCAGAGAACTTCTGTAGGTGGCACGTTTCGTGTAGGAGCGGAAGTCCGAGGTGTAGAGGGTGAATAGAAATGGTGACAGTATTTGCCCTCTGATGTGGAAGGCAGACTGGGACTGGGGGAATGGAGGGGTCGGGGGTGTCGTTGTGCTGTCCTCCTGTGAGGGGGCAGGCGGGGGTGGGTGTCCATGGTGTTGTCTGTGGGAGG
>OMOT01001917.1:0-10136 GCA_900312575.1 Acanthochaenus luetkenii
TGTCGGCCGCAGTCATCATGCTAAGACACACCAGAAATTCAAAGGTTTGCTAGAAAATGTCAGAGACAGAGGTAAGTCAGTTAGTGGCCTGTACTGTGAAGGGTAACATCAAACCTTGTACAAAATAAGGTTCAAACAAATAGTGACATTTGAGTTGAATATAGCTATGCATCGTGTGTGTGTGTATGTGTGTGTGTGTGTGTGTGTGTGTGTGTGTGTGTCTGTTCTTACACTCCTATCCCCCAAACCTCCCTATAACCCACCTGAGCTCAAATACAGACAGCAGGTGGTTTTCAACATTCAATAGTAAAAACCAAATATCCATCTAGGGCCGTTATGTAACACCTATTTAATTTTAGATTTGCTTTATTAGCACCTGGATGTAACCAGGAGCGCAGACAACAGGGGGGAAAGCAGGAAACTGTAATGTTCCACTAAAATGACTGTTAAACTGAAACCCTGAAAAAATGAATATAGTGTTAAGTGAATATATGACATTTTTATACCAATTTTCCACTAACCACAAAGACATAATCACTTGCACACACACAGTTGTTTGCTCGCTTTGCCTCTTTATGTGCTCCTTTGTCTTTCTCACACACACACACACACACACACACACAAACATGGTCTCTCTCTCTCTCTCTCTCTCTCTCACACACACACACACACACACACACACTGACACTAATTCCAAATTAATGATCTCCTCTCTAGGGCCCAGTACATGGCCTCCTCAAAGACAGTTAAACACGAGACAAAGGCTGACAGGTTTACTGTGTTTTTAGTAGGAGGGAGCTAAGCTCTCTCTCTCTCTCTCTCTCTCTCACACACACACACACACACACACACACATGAAGACACTCCAATGCACATGTACTGATACATGCACGATGGAAAAGCCTCTGAAACATTTAGACCACCGTGGCAGGGACACTACAACTCTCCTGGGAAACTCAGGCAAATCAACTATTGTAGGGATGCCAGGATGAGCCACCTATTCAATGGCAGGGAAACTACTGCTTCTAAATGAGGAATTAATCTACACATTACATCTACACTAGTCCATACGCACGTCACAACTACGTGCAGACTTGCCAAAGTCATAAACAGCTTAAAGAGTAACTCTGAGTGCTGAAGTGCATCTACTCTGGAAATTAACAAAACGCCTCCAGCCTCAATATGGGCAGGGTTAGAGGGCTAAGACACACCCCCAACACACACACACACACACATATACATATACACACACATATACGCATACATGCAGACAACAAGTCCGATAGCACTCGGTGGTCCAGAGCCAGACCACTGTAACAGATTTTATGTTCGTCAGTATCACGCCGTATGTCCCTCTGGGGGTTCCGTAGGGCTGTGAGTTGGCATACTTCCGGGATAGGAAGAGTGAGAGAGAAAGTAAAGTGACTGACATTCGACTTGATGCTCTGTGCATTTCTTATTTCGGCGAACCCTATCAGCTCGGTTACACCAGTTTGAGCTGGTGGCGGCCGCTTGTTGTCTATTCCTCTCCACAGTGCCTGCAGACGTCGGTTCTATAGGGGGCGTTGCCAGATACCTCGGTAAAACGAGCTGTGGCCGTGATAGGGTGTTTGCTTGCTGACGAAAGATGGCACCAAATACATCATCTGGCACCAGATCAACCAATAGCAAAATACACTTGTTCCGTGCAACCGTTGTTCAACCTGTAGAGGGCAGTCGCCGTACAGATTTATCTGTAGGACCAACCACGTTGTGCTAAAATGTCAAGAGTTAGACCTGAACCCATCAACAACACTACTAAATGCCCACATACATCAGGTTTCAGTTGAAACTTGGTTTTGGGGTTTAGTTTAGTCCCTGTCAATCCCAATGCCCGTGTGCAGTTTCAGATTGATTGGTCAAGAGAAAAATGGATGCTGACAGACAAGACCGTTTTCCTCATTCTATAGCAAGATAAATCAAATCTGTTTAAAAACACAACAGCTGCTCTGACTCTGTGTGCATGAGGAGCATCCATGGTAAGTTAGAATCCAGATGAAAGAAATCCCCCAAGTTCGCTTGTCACAATTGATTAGCCTGCTGAAAGATAAACGTTATTTTCTCAGCAACCGAGCAACTGATCTGGAAACGGATTTCAAAATGGCCATGCCAAAAATGGTCATAAACTATAACTATAAAAAGTCAATGCTCAATGCCCATGTGCAGTTTCAGGTTGATTGGTCAAGAGAAAAATGGATGCTGACACACTGACTGGCTGACTGACAGACAGACTACTCTAAGTTTTCCTCATTCTATAGTGGGATCACTGAACAATTAATGGAATAAATAACATTCAAAGAAAATAGCATTTAATTGCAGGTTTGTATGTTGCTCCATCAAATCAGCAGTGGACAACACTGACTGGCTGATATCCAATATGTCCTCCAAGGTTTTGCATGGACTCCAAATGAAATACAGCGACATTTTGAGGCCTGGCTATATATATGAGAGAGAGAGAGAGAGATAGAGAGAGAGACATAAGAGACAGGTAAAGACGGAGAGAGAGAGAGAAAGACAGATGCGAGAGAGGAGAGTTAAGCTCGCCCTGCAGAGCAAACAGAGCAAATTCCTCGGTGCCTGCACACTGCGGTGATAAATGGGAGCAGCGGGTCCTAATCAGATGTTCCCGCCGAGGTTATCGGCTCTCCTCGACAGATCGTTAACGGGCCGGGAGTACGCCGCGCCTCACCTTCTTATCTCGTTACACTCCTCCGTCTGGAGGGAACTGGAATGTTCGACGAAGACGGGAGAAAGAAAGACGTCAGGAGCTATGATCTCCGTACTTGGCCCCAATCACAGCAGCCATCTTGTCAGGTTGGAGAGTTATGGCGTGAGAGGGAGCGATACCATCGGGGTGGGTGGGCGTGTGAGGGGTGGAGGAGTGTGTGTGTTAAGAGCAGGGCGTGTGACAGAGATGACTTCAAGTGTAAATGGAATGCTCTCTTAAAAATGGCTATCTGCTGACCCCGGGGTCGACCGACCGCCCGTCCGCGTGCGCGTGTGTGTCTACAGCGGTGTTCATTTTGGCAGCTATTTCAGATTGAGTCTTAGCCTCTAGATGAAAATGCATATTCGTTTTAGAAGGGATGAGTTATTCAAGATACGCAAGATGGAGAACGACAAGCTGGATATCTAGCCTAGCCTATCTCTCCCATCGATGCGATGCTGCTGTGTTGTCCTTGTCACTACTAAGGTAAAGACAGATAAAAGTGTTAACAGAGTGAAATGTTGCTTTACTCCAACAAGATGAAACAAAACATCTTTGACTACCGCCGTTATATTTATTTTCTGAAAACATCACATCAAATCAAACCAAGACCGGATTCCAGACAATAATGTGCGTTACAGTCTCAACAGCCGCATGACCCAACACCTTGAGTCGGTAGAACGAGGCTACCGATCTCGATTCACTTTGACGAAAGCACTTCTCTCTGTTTCGACGACCACGAGCGAGGTCGCCTGTAATGCTAGACATTCGCTCAGCAAGCGCACTGGCAGAAGGTCAAAGGCAGGAGGTTTTAGGGTCTGGTAAACAGTACAACCCTGTGCAGCCCAAACGTCAATAGCACTCTCTTCATTTGTGTGCTGAGAAAGCTGCTTTGAGGTCTAAATAGCCGGCTTGCACTTGATTTTTGACAGGAATCTAAATCTGGGTCGCTTTGAAGATGGGGGCCTCCCTGAACCACTTTGAGCAATGTAGTATTCTGCTCTCCTCAGAAGCTCCTGAATTTGTTCGTCATCGTTTTCAACGAGGGCTTCGAGTGAAACGGTCGGATCGAGGAAGCAGCCGAAGTGGTGAGGGGCGAGAACTTAGAATCACTGGGATCCCTGTTTGTGCCAGGACAGCTAGGTCCCTGTGGCCAGTGCCGTGGGGGAACCCGGACAGGGACATGGTGTCACTCTGTAGCATCTCGGTATGCTCTGCGGAGGGGAGGGCCAGGTCTCTGAGAGCGGCCAGCTTCTGCCACTCACTCAGCAGGAGACCTGGACAGTTGAGTCCTTCACTTCAAGAAGGCGGGACATCATCAGGTATGAGCTGGACCATCTAGTGAGTCTTGACCAGAGTAAGTTGGAGCAGTCGCTCAGTTGCTACAGACGACTTGCTGAGGAGCCTGACAAGTACTCAAACTTCCTTCTGGATCATGTTCACGACTTGCAGCGTGTGAACAACGCAGGGGGTCCTCTTCATGGCTCCGTGGGTAGATAGATAAGACAGACACAATCCAGCCTGCTACTTGAACAGCTACAAAATAAAATAATTGACCTTTGCTCTTCTTCACCCTCCTCAGATTCTCCATCACTGTCCTGGGCTTCTTCCTCCTCGGAGCTGGGCTCATCATCTTCTTCATTCTTCAATGCTGCAACCATGTTGCTCCCGTTATCTGTTATCACAGTCAGATTTCTGTCTTCTGGGTATTCCCCAGTCCACTGTGTATTCGTCAACACATGTCTTTATACACTCTGCAGTGTGGGGGTAGGAGATCTGCTCAAGTCTCAGCAGTATGTGTTCCCCTTTGTTCTGCTGCGTGCAAAAGTAGCATGCACTAATGGCAAGGAATGACGCTGTTAGTAATTTTTTTAGTAAAATATTGCTTCTGTACATTATAGAAATAAACTATAGCTTAACACAGTACAGTCAGTGTTACTGTTGCTTACACATTTATTACCTTGAACGCTAAACTCATATCTGTCTAGTTACAGTCCATCTTCATGAATAAATCAATAATGAGATCAAGTTGAATAAACCAATAATGAGATACAATTTACTTAAGGTACTGAAGAATAAACAATTTATTTATGTTCTGAGAATCCTGTATAATGTTTGGTAACTAAATTGACCAAAGCTAATATCCAGAGTACAACTAATGATTAGCATACTAACTAACCAACATACCATTGAAACATATATCCCTTGGCTAACGGCTAACAAGTTAGCATTAAGCTAGTGAACTTTCATATTTTGCCACACTCATTTTCAAATAAACTGCATAGTATAGTTATTATCAGTTTTCCCATTTTAGAATTAACCAAAAGCTATTACTTTATCAGATACATTCATATGACCAAGTTTGAGTCAATAAAGCAAACAAAGAAAATAACAAAGTACAGGACGCCATCTTGTCTCATTATAAGTTGCGGTGATGCTCTGCGCTCTGACTAGCATAGTGAAAGGTTTTGTTAATTCGACTCACAAGCAAACACTTTTTTTTACATCAAACTGAAGGATTATCCTGCTTGATACCTTAGCTTCACTCTTTCGAAGAGTGATTGTTTCTTTTTTGGGGAGATTTATAATTGATTCTGTTTTTGTTCTAAAATTGTTCCAGTCTTGTGTATGTAATATTGATTCTTGATGTTGATTAATGACATGTAATTACTCAATGACGCTGCAAATGAGTGTAATTACTGTAATTTTTAGTATAAATAAAGCTTGAATGAATTTGTACTGACAGGGTAAAATGAAGACGGGAGTTTTGGTGGTCATCTGCCAAGACAATAATCAATGATTATTAGCTAGCTATACAAACTGACTTCCTATACACTCGGCTGCCCTTTGAAGGTTGACTTAATGTTGGCTGATATAAGCTAATAACTAGTTAACATTAGTTATCATTGACAGTTAACTTACCGTGGCATACATTGCAGGGTGGAGCGCTTTCAGGGGCCTCTTGAGGTTGGTTGTGATCCCGCTTAGTTTGAAGCCACGTGGTTTCTCTCCCGTTATTACGGTGCATCGTGTTTTCTTTTCTGTTATAATTAAAGTGTGTCCAGATATCTATTCTTTTTTTTCTTCCAGTACCGAGTGCTTGAACTTCAGCCATCATACAACGTAGGGTGTCACTTGCATGTCTGGGCATCTGCCCTGAGCACTCGGAGCACTGAGCACTCAGGGAGTGGAGGGATTGGACCGGGCAACATTCAACCAATGATAAAGATGCACTGCATTGCAAGTTTCGAAAAAACTAATTAATTAATTAAAATTAAATTAATTCAATTTTAGTCCACCACTAACATTTTTGTCTCTTCTTGTGTCGTCAACAGAAGTAAAAAATAGATTTAGTCACAGTTTTTATTTTTCAAAGATCCGTTTTCGTGACGTCTTAGTCATGGGGAAAAGGGGGTTAACGCATATTTACACTGGTCTACATCCCCGTCTATGACACCCAAAGAGGCAATTCCCCGACTTACTGAGGATAAGAAAAGTCATAACACAAACAAACACACACACACACACACACAGTAAGACCTGTAAGGGGGGGTGAATCTGATGGACAATGGAGTTGTTCTGCAACACCTCACGTTTTATGACAGAAATACAGACCGACTGGAAAATACATAATCCAGTCCACCGGAGATGTCTCCCCCCATTAGCCATGTTTGTTTCTCTGAGGCAGCTGCATGTTTTGCCAGAGAGCTTGACAACCAATACAATCCAAACATGAGAAAAAGGAAGCACTTTCACTGTAACTCAATAAGCACAATTATTTGTATATCTTGGGCCGTTCCTGAACATCACTGGAAGTTCAAGTGAACTTGCAGCGGCGGGAAACATGTTTGACGCTTTAAACATATGAAAACAAACACTGAGTTTATAGTGTGTTCATGTAACTCTTCCCGCCATTGCTAGCAGGTATCAACTGCCAAGTTTATGTCTCAGACAATATCCATTATTCCATTGCAGCACATCTTGAATTCCTTGCTTAATTTCTAGCTAATACTGTTTACGGTACACGCTCACAGTTGGGGTGAAGTGGCGGGTGGTACTCTTTTCTGCTCTAGTCTTTGAGGCGTTGCGGGAAGCGTTTCAAGGCGGTTTAGCGAGAATTTTCCAAAGCTCCCTTCTGCATCAAACAATTGACTCTTTGATGGCACCCAACTAATTATTTGATCATGCTGGGGCTTTGGGACACGTTTTTCGGTGTGAAAGAAGCAGCTTACCTGGGGCTTAGGCGCTGAGAAATGCAGCCAGGCATCATAAGACAGGAAAAACAGACGTTTAATAAGGGCACTTCGTTTCAGAATAAGCCCAGGGTTGTCTAGACCCGGCTAATCTTCTATAAAACCCACTTCTTAAAGCTTTCTGGCTTGTTTGCCTTTAAAGTGTGGGAGGTAGGCAGGTAGAATGCTTGGCTGTTGACTTAGCTAAGAGGGCCAGTGACAGCTCAGCTATAGTAGCCGTGCAATGGGGTGTGCAGAGGCGCAGGCGAGGGGGGGAGGAGGGAAAAAAAGGGGATGAGGGCAACAACGAAAAAAAGAACCATATATTTATGAAAATGACTTCAAATATTTGAGCTAGAGGAAGCTTGCTTGATTTCACTTGCAAAGACACTGGGAAAGCCTTGAAAACATGCAAGGAGAAATCAGGCCTGCCAATGAGAAAGGAGGGTGGGGACAAGTTCACCTGTGAATCACGAAAAACCACAGAACGGAGGAGACGGGCCCCGAGACCATGGGCGGATTTTCCCGGATTATTACGGGACCTTCCCTCTCCCACGACCCAGCAAACAAACAGAGACGGACGGGAGAGTAAACAAGGGATGGGAGCTTTGGCTGCAGCGTGCGCCAAGCAAAGCTTAGGGAGGCCTCCTCACCTGTCTGTCTGTCTGGCTGGCTGGCTGTCTGTCTGTCTTGGCAAAGAAAAACCCTTCACAGTTAAATGCAGACGACACAGGAGCAACATTTGGAGTTCCTGTGCTGTGGACCATGAAACCAAAGCCATGTCTGCGCGTCCTTGACTCACCGTAACCGAACGGCAACGGCTTAACCACAGCGACCAAACCTGATAGGAATAGCCAATAAGACTGCATTGTCCTCATAGGGGCTTACGACATCTGCTCAGCAATGTGTCACTCCTCATTAAATGTGTCTGCGTTGACCTCTCGTGTTTGTTGTCCACCGGGACGCACCTTGCCAGCACTGGTCTGTGTCTCTTCCTCCTCCCTCCACAGTGTATCACCTCGTGAAAGACTCACGGAGGGCCTGTGGCCAGAGAACAGCATCTTAAAGAGGGGATTTGACGCACCGAGATCGTCCTCGTTCCACTAAACACGTCTCAACAGGAGTTCTCTTCAAATCTGAACGCGAAAAAGGTTTCACCTAAAGTAAACAGGCAGATGGTAACTGTGCTATATGCAGGAAGAGCATTTTTCAGGGTTTTAGGCTTCCTGAACACCTTAATCACATCCCTGTGTGTTGGGTTGGGAAGGAGGCCTCTGGTTCGCAGAGAGAGCACCCGAGACTGGATGTAGCTGCAGAGGGGCTCTTAAATCTATCCGTCCCCCGAGAGGACGGCCTCTGAGAATGAGCTCTCTATCGGCGCTACTGCGAGCAGCTGGCTGCGAAAGACATCAGCTCGGGCCTGGGCCTAAATCACTGTCACCGCTCCCCTCGCCGCGGGTCGTTTGACAGTCGGAGGGTTCACTTCAGAGGCGTAAACGGAGCCGCTCGCCATCCTCCTCGCTCTGGGCTCGGTTCCACAGAGACAGACATGGGTGCCGATGCCTTTCAGTGACATTCTGACTCTGGTTGAGTCAGGCCTAACGCGGTTCTGTTCAACCAGACCCGTATTTTTTATAATCCTTTCAGACAGATTGTTTTGGCTCTTTTTTTTATTGTGTCTTCCTTTCATTTGTCTCGGCTTTAATTCGCAGTTTCACTTTGGCCGACACATGATATCCAGATTTCTGAGGTCAGTTTTGGAAACAAGACGGACCACTCAGAAGCATCGCGGGCCTCTTCTTCTATCACTCGAGTCACCCAACACAAACCGCTCCAATCGAGAGAGAGAGAGAGAGAGAGAGACACATTAAAAACGAATCGGCTGGCGATGTCACACACGGTAGTCGTGCGAGGCCTTATTTGCAAAGCAGATGGGGAGCCTTGGCCTGTCCGCCATTAATTACAATCACATTCGGGGAGGAAGGGCGGTTAGGACTCTGTGTACGACCGGAGGAGATGGCAACCTGATCCCCCTGGTCACCGAACAAATCTGAGGGAATCGTCAGAAGATGTGATTAATCAAAGTGGATAGCCAGATGGTGCAACAACACGGGAGTGCGTAAACCCCAAACTGACACACCGGAAACCACCGACGCACAAACACCGCGCCACCGCCGTCACGCTCCCGCACAGAAGCCAACAGAGAGGCGTGGTTACTGGAGAACACGACGACGGACGGCCTCCTCCTGTCTGGATATCTGGTTCTCATCACCACATGTTGCAACACGGACACTCGGAGGACCGATAAGATGAGAAGTAACCGAGTCTCTGCTCTATTCTCTGTGTGACACATGTAGAGGTAAGGGTTCGGATATTTAAAGGCGAGGGCTTCACTGTCAGTAGACCTGCACGTGATGGACCCTGTGGCAAGACCTTGTCAAGGACCCACTGGAACTCGGGATCATTGGCTCCTCCAACTCAGTGAGAAGCAGCATCAAACCACATTCTTCCCCGGTGATGCTCCCCGACTGTTCCCATGGCCGGATAATGACATTCGTTCCCAAGAAGAATGACAATCCATCTGGATTTAAGTCGCCTTGTCCAACGTGTCTGACTCTGGCAGCGCCTCTGTTTATCTCCAGGCGCTCTGTTTAGAGTCTACCAGTAAACACTGGAGCTGCTAATGGAAGTTAGGGCCCCGGGCTTTTATGTTCCAAACCCGTTATGATTAAAGCGTCTTTCTTTATCGTCATCTGCTCTAATTAAAGGCAATCTGGCGGGGTAACACAAACAACGCCACGCAATTTAGGCACAGAACCCGCAGCTCGCAGCCCCGGAGGTCAACGGCAGGAATAGCCCTATATATACAAATACCAGTGGTGGTGCTTGATGGGTGAGGATACTATAGTCCTGGTTTCCACCCTTAGACATAAACCGTGGTGCAGACTGCAGGGAGACCGACCGCACACGACAATACGAAGCCAGTCAGTCATCTCTACCCACAGAGCATGAGGCAAACAAACACCGATATGAAAATCATTGATGTCTGCAGAAAATCACAAAGCCTAATTCATGTGTCACCCCCTTAAAACACTACACCATATATATCAGCCTAATAAAGGGGGTACACTCTCGGTGGGTCAACTGGTTTAGGTGGG
>OMOT01001931.1:8186-20212 GCA_900312575.1 Acanthochaenus luetkenii
CAGTTCTGAGAGGTTAGTGAAAGGGTAGCATTCCTAGTATTCTTACCTCACGCACTCATACACACTCACACACATAACAACCCCCACCCGCCACACACACACACACACACACACACACACACACACACACACACACACACACACACGGATAAGCACAGCTTTTTGACATGTATTCTTATCAGTCACAATCAGTCAAATTAAGCCTGCCACATGGTTTTCTTATGCTCACTCACCTACAAGACTGCATAAGTCCAGCCATGCTCTGAAAGAAGCCAACATCTCGCTTCGCTCTCAGATAATCCAGCATTTTCTGTCCAAACAAAACCAAAAACATCAAAGACAAGGCGAGAGAAAAGCACGAGTGGCTTGATGAATGGAGGAGGATCACATGTGAACCAGATATGATTAGCTTGAGATAAATAGGTTTCTTATTGTAATTATAGTGAGTATTGCTACACCATCTCTGTGTCAAGGCAACACCACTCATACACATAAATAGGATTTAGAAGTGATAGCTTTCAAGTAGGGAAACACTCCAGATGATGAGAGGGCCCTTAAATTAACTGAATATACTATTGCAGGCATATTTTATCAGTGGTCTTCAGTTGGGATTCCACAATATGATATTGGGTGACCATGCAACATTTTAGCATTTTTGTCGACAGAAATAGTTTTTCTTCTATTTTATAGTTTTTATTTTATTTTATTCTTATTTCTACTTATTTTCTTGCTTAAATGTATATTCTATTTGTGTGCTTATATCCTATTTTATTTTTTTCTGGCTGAATCCTGTTATTTTAGCTGTTCTCTGTGATGTGAAAATCTGCAGCCTCTATGCTTTTCCCAATAATTAACAATAGCCTGAAATGGGGAAACAAAAATAATTAGTTTGATGCCACAGTGCTGGTCAGTGTCAGAGACTTGTAGGCTTACATTAATTTTTTGAGGTCCCAAGAAATACAATTTGAGAACCGCTGTATTATATCATGTATTTTGTAGGGAGACACATTAGCTGGCCATACCTGTTGGACAGAGGCATTCCCTCCATCGAGAATGGCAATACCCAGCTTCAGAGTAGAGGCCACCATGGAGCCCATGTCCCCTGTTAGGATGAGAAATTACAATGTCAACCAGAAGATGTATAGTATTGACTCAAAAAACGCCATGATTCACACTGGCTAAACCTTAAGTTTGAGGGTCTTCATCTCCATCTCAGGAGCTCTGTGGTAATGCAACTTTAACTAAACCATAATGACAGACTTCACTTTCATCTCAGTCGCTGAGCCTAGGAGTCAGTCTATCTTTGGTCCAGTATTCAGCAAACATATAGCGTAGGCATTTACAGACACATCTGACTGTCAAGCAGCCCCTAAACTAACAATAGACTAACTTTATTCAGTCATTTAGTCCAGTAGTTACCCTACAGTATCAACAGCAGTTAGCCTACCTTTGCTGGCGCTGATGTTCTGCAGGACCATCTCAGCAGCCCCACGGCTATGGAGCCGGGCCTGCTGGTACAGCAACTTCTGTTTCTCCATCTCCTTCTCCTGAGCAATATACGGGTCAATCCATTATGTCAGCTAATTACTTAAGTAATTTGTTTATCACTTATCAATCAAATCAATCACTTTTGATAGAGAACAATCTTTTAAAATAACAATTCATCAACCAATATTTTACTCATTCATTATAATTAAAATGTCAATCCAATATAATTTAATGAAATAAATAACTAGCATGCCAAATTAGCGAGAAACACGTCTGACACTTTCACCCTGAAGGCATTTGAAAATTAATTTTAAAAGGGCAAGCACTCACTTCAAAGCTTTTCACCTCATCCTCTTCATCCTCCTCTCTATGACAGCTCTGGATGATGAAATGGAAAAAGGAGGGTGATGAAAAAGGAGTGGAAAATAAATAAATACAGAAGATAAAAAAACAAAAACAAGGCAACAGTAAACATGTCGTCCCCCATGAATGATGCCAATCGGTAACAAATATGTCACTTGTTTTTACATATAATATTTGCGCCAATCAGCACAATTTTGAAAATGCCACAACTTAGTGGCGAGATGCCTCATTTCTCCAAGTTTTGCTAAAATCTGATCAGTGGTGTCGATGTGGAGGTATCGCATGTGAAACACATGGACGAACAAACAATGTAGTGTCGCCTTTGGGCTAATCATAATATTCATAATATTTCAAATACCAGAATGCATTGATGATATGCATCATTCCCCCACGTTTTTAATATTGTGTGTGACAGATGGACAGACAAATACACTTTGGATTCATCTCCAAGTTTTAGATTATGGCTCAGTTTTTTGATTAACATGACAATTAATCATAATAACTGACTGGTAATCATATGATAAAAAAACTAACACATTAATAAATCAAATGCTAATATTTTGTCAATAATACGTGAGTATACTCTCTAGCTAATCTAGGACAAAACTAGGAAACACTTTGTTTGGTCCCCAATAAGTGGAGTTGTGCAGTGGACCTATACTCCTCCATATGGATTCCAGTGACAATGTGAGCACAAAGTGAAAAACTTTCAACTGAACTAATAATAGCTGAAAGTTAATGAAATCGAGCCATGTTTGTGACTCATGCGCAAGTGTTGGATTATGACTGAAAACTAATATGATTTTTTGTTTTGTTCAGTCCCTCATAACACAGAATCCATACTGAGCAGAGGTACAACTCCACTCTTCAAGGACCAAATATCTTTTTTTGTATTAGCTGAAGATTGTACTAAATTATTATTGACATGATAGCAACACTTGACAAATAATTATTATTTGATAATAATTCTTTTTTTTTATAATGATTTTTTTGATAATAATGATTTTTTTTTTGATAATAATGATTAACAGTCCATTATGATTAATTATAATGTGCATTTAAATTAGCCATAATCAAAAAGTTGCACATTAATTGAAATTCACAAAACCATGTAGAAAATAACATTAAGAACAAGGGGTGCAGGTTTCGCGTAACAAACATGTGACAGCTCTAAACTTAACAGGTTTAATTCCACCAGAATCAAGCTGAGGGAAATATATTAATTCTTAGTGTGACATATTTCATAATCAGAGCTCTACAGTTGATAGTGTGCTTATGTCAAGTAATTCAAAATGTACTGGAATATGATGTTGACTGTAGTTCCGTGTATGATACACTAAAGGCTTCGTAGGTGATTAAAAGATTACCCTCCATGTTCTGTTCCTCTTACCTTGGCCATAATAGCAGCATAGGACTTATAGAGACTATCATTTCCAAGCTTACTGTCGACAGGGGAGACATATCAGATATTAGTGTTTGTCAGCAGGTAGGTTTAGCAATATCATAAAACATACTGTATATCACCTTTAACACTAGAAACATTATCCCATTTTAATATTGACATTCCTGGTGATGGATTTTGAGCAATAATAAAAGTGCAATAGGGGTTTTATTGCATGTGATCTTTAATAATGGACACACACACACACACAGGCACACACCTCCTTTCCGTCAGAGCACTCCGACTGAAGAATGTAATAAGTTGTAGGAGGGGATCGATTGGTTTGGCACCTTCTTCCACATCCTTTTCCTCCGCTCTCCCATCTCTGCACCGCTCCATCACTCCTCCTCTCTGCAGTCCAAAGACAGAGTAAAGCCTCTAACGTGTTGCTCTCTATTAATGACTGGCCATCCACAGCCACCCATAGCTAACCTTTACAGACTTGGGGATTTCTCACTCGCACACGCAGACACGCACACTATGTACACACAATCACACATAAAATCACACACACAATCAGTTTTAAAGGGCTCTCTATTGCTCTCACTCTCTCTGGGATGCAATTGGATGATACGCACACCTTTGCATATATATCACTTAAAAAAGTTCCTAGTTAAAAGTTCAGGTAAACATGTCTGGTAGTCTGGTAGAACGATTGTTATCTTGAAGGTCTACTGGTAAATTCAGCATACATCTGATCCACCAAACAGCTCTCATTTCAATTACATTGTTTGCAATTATTCATTCATTTAACTTTTAGAGTTGGGTCACATTCCTCTGAACATATTGGGGCTAATGTTCAAGATATTTTTGAAGACCTAAATAATCATAATGTATCTCAGTCAACAGCCGTTGTTCCACTGGTCCCTAGAAATGTAGTTGATAAAGGCGGGTTTAGAAGTTTTAATGGTAAAATATATAAGGATGATTTATTGAACTTACACCCCTCTGCTGAACACACACACACACACACACACACACACAGCATGTTGCGTACCACAGAATGGAATTGTGAGACAGAGAGCATGTCTGTTTCCCTTCTCTCTTTCTCTCTCTGTCTTTCATTCTATTGATTTATTCTCTTTTCTGTCATTTCTGTTGGCAAAACATCAATCTTAATTGATGCACAACTGTGCTTCTCTAATATTTATCACACTGGCACAAAAATACAGGAGAAATTGTGTTGCAATTAAAGGGAAGGTTGGTAACTCTACTCTTAACCTACAGTACCTACCGAGAGAGAAAACACCAAGGGACATTTTTATCCAAACTAAAATAACACTACCAAAGCACATCATTGCACCAGGCATTCAGGAGTTCAGGATGATCAACCTTTATCCTTGAGTTCACGAGAACTAGTGATTTTCATGTAATGTTTTTATACCTTTACTTTTAATTTGACTCCTTACTTACTCCTCTGCCACTTACAGCTAAGTCCTCTACGAGCTTCTCCTCAAAGCTGTGGTCCTCAGCTGATATCCAGGACTTATTGTAGCATTGGAGGAACAGGTTGGCAGCTCTGTGTCTGGGGCGGGAGAAGAACGGGTGAAGAAACAGCATAGAAGGAAATTAATTCATTATGAAAGAGTTCTGAATAGGTCCATTATCACTAATTCATCAAGGCCTCTTATGCCATACTATCCAACATACGCATTACGTACACCAGACGTTAAGAACACTACAGACATCATTTACCACACATCAACCCTGAAATAATATTCCTCTACCACATACCAACAAACACACAGCCATAGGCATATTTTTCCTACTTCCTATGTAATCCTTCATTTTGAAGCTGAAATATTATGGCTTTTTCTGCATAATTTCAGAGTAACTGAAAATCCCAGTTCCACACTGGACCATATAAATAGAATGTAATTGGGTAATTTCCTCCCTATGACAAAACCCAATCTGTGTAAAGATAACGATTAATGAGAAAATGTTTTGGTTATTCCTTGGACCCATGCAAAATAGAAGCTGAATATGTATAAAATGATTGAACTTGCTTTGCTATCAATGTGACAGTGTGGCTAGTGTGACGGTCTGCACCTGGGCACTAATAGCACTATTGTGTGTGGTTGGCACAGTACCATCCATATAATTTTAACATATTCATGTTTTTGTACCTGGGAAGGTTGTAGAGGGGAGCCATCCTGAGGCAGGCCACCACTGCCCTCTTCCTCTGTTTGGATAGGACCTTGTGGCCCGCAGCATTTTTACATCTCTGTGGGTGTTCCACCTGAAAACAATGTCATAAGGTAGTGAACTAACAGTGTTTTTTAGAGGTAGATATTGTAGAAGTTATCATTCATACATTTATGAGCATGGGGCTCAAAACTGCATTTGTAAGCACTTCAATGATTATCAACTAAGATCTGTAATAGCAATGCAGGGGAATCTAATCCTGAAAATAGATTGAAAATCAAAAGCTATTCCAGTACATAGAGAATGTTTTTATCACACTCTAACCCCACCTGGTCCAGGTGATAAAGGACTCGAGCAATTCCCCGGATCTTGTCTGCAGTCCTCTGGGGGTCCGAGGTGGCCCATGGCTGGCTTGGGAGCTTTGAATAGAGGGCCTCCTGCCACGAGCACCTTGGGGCCTCCATCTGGAGCGACAGAAAAGGAACAATGTATTCATTTATTTTCTAGTGATGTGCTGGCAATTCAACCACACAATAAAAAGAAAAAGAAATTCTACATGGACAGCTGAAGGGTTGCTCAGTCCAGGGAACTAAAGTTAATAGCAATGGGGAAAAAAAGATTCAGGGGGGAAACTTGATGCAAGCTCCTTCACCAAGGAACAACACATGAATGAATGAAGGAAGGAGCTAGCTCCGAAACACCAACAAAGGAGGGCTCCAGGGTTGTGCATCGATATGAGCAAACTTCCGTTTAAAAAAGTGTGTTTAAATGTTTATGAGAGAAAGCAGGATTTGTGTTGTGTTATGAATAAACATTAGATGCACATTTCTTATTGTGCGAGTGTCACATTCACGTCAGTGAAATTCCTGGAAAAAAACATATTTGTATTCTGCAAGAGTTCACTTCAATTCAATCTATTACTCACTTGTTGCCTTCCATAAATGACAAATTACATGTATATGCAAAATGTTTTTTTCTGCTCAAATCTACTTGTATTTTAATGTCAGCAATTCTACAGAAAACCAATTAGCCGAGCTGGAGACAAAACAGACGAAAATGAAAATCGTGATGAGGAAAATGCTTTCCAATATGTAGATGGTGCAGAATCTTGCATTATTTTAATATAATCTACCCAAAGTCCTGATTGGTTGGAACCCAAAGGATTTATGTCTCAGTTTTCAAATCTGAGACAGATGGTTTCCAGTTTTACCAAACGAATCTGCAGAGCTCCTTTTACAACTGCCTGGCAGCCCCTCATGTTGGCACATGATTTGTGAAACCTAGCTTAAGTTATTTTAGTGGGAGATGTGTTGCATACCGTTATACTTTGCTGTGTGATCTCTGTGACCTAGAGATGTTTATCTGATTTTGTCTTCATTTAACCAGGCAGTCCCATGTGCAGCCATGCACAGACCATGTGTTGTTGTTGTTTGTTTAAGTAAGGTCTAAATTGAGCTCTTCTACTCTTGGATGTGCTTAACATATTCCATTAACTTAGACCCGTTAAGCATCAGTGAAAAAACATATTGTGGCCTTAGATTCCATTTGCCATATAATGATCGTCTTTACCTTGCTCTGAAGATGTAAAAGGCCGCTACAAACATGCTCCAGAATCTCGTCTTCAGTGTCCTTCTGTGGAAAGCAACCCACAACCAATATTACATCCAAACAATAGAGATATCCTAAGTGGCTCGCCTTCACCATTGCTATGCTATACCGTACTAGTGGACTGTCAAGGAAATACACTCATTAGACTGTGATTCAAATGAAATCTAAATCAAAAGCTTAGTGACGGGGACCACATTCATGCAGGAATTGCACACATTTCCTCCTTACCTGAGTGAAGTGGCTCTTAGCCAGCATGATAAGGCTCTGGTCGCTGGGAGAACAAACCCTGAGCCCCAAAGGGAGCAGTCTCTTCAGGGAAGCCACGATGAGAGAGGTGTGTGTGGAATAACGATCCCCCCTCCTCTTCATCTTCCTCCTCTCATGGTCCAACTGAGTATTGAAAAACCATGAAGGTGAAGAGCGATTTACACACTAAAATGAGAACGATAATTGTAAACTACCTTGTGATTACAATACCTGCTATTGGTGTCTATGGCCTAGAGTTCTTCGAAGCACATTTTTCTATTTGTATCTGATCAGAAGTCTCCTTCTATATTCAAGGAAATGTCTTATAATATAAGATATTTAAGATGTATAATATGTTTAAAAAAAACCAGTTCTCACACATCATGGACACCCAGCAGTGCAGATATTGATTATAAGACCAAATTATGTATTGCTAACCTTGGACATGTTCTTGTTGTTGACCAAGAAAGCCAAGTTGTTGATCTCATTCTGGACCACATAGTTCTGTTCCTCCCACTTGAAATTCTTCAAACAAAGGTGTAAAAGAAATGTTACAGGTTTGATAAGATAAGCCTTTCACTTGGATAGTATTGTGGTTAGAAGAATAAATCAATAAAAAACACTCTTATGCGTCACCCTCACATGCGACTTGGCCCAGAATATAAAGACCTCTGCCACCATGCTGAACAACTGCTCAGCTTCAGGGCTCGACTCCTTCATCCAGCTGGCCCTGAAACAAGACAGCCAGGAACAAATCATATTATTATCACAGGAATTATTGCTTTAAAGCTCAGCATGGGCCTGGAATAATAACTGTAATAACTACTCTTCATCCCACACGTTTCTTCTATCCCGCAGAAACCTTGTGTGGACTCAGTAAAGAGGTTTCTGAAGGACACTGACATTTTGTGAATTTTTTACCTGGTAGATAGTAACAGCAAAATAAGTTTCACTGTCAATACAGTTTGAAAATACTTCAAATGACTGCTGGGGTTGTGGCTTTTGGCTTCAGAAAACCGTCTAGCAGCTCAGTTCTTCACGCTCAGGCTCCATGCCTTACCGATTACAATCCACAAATGGGATGAGGATGGGGTAGAAGGCGTAGAGGTCTCGCACCAGCACAGTGAACTTCTCCTGTATCTGTAGCTCCGCATCTGAGGAGTCACTCCGCCCTTCCGCCTTTATCTGCTCTTCCTCCAGCAGCACACATTCTGCCCTCTTCCTCAGCTTCTCCATCAGGGGCAGGAAGTGGCTCTTCAGCAGCTCAATGCGGGCCACGCGTACGATTGGCTGAGCGAAAACTGAGAGGGGACATGACCGATGTGACAAGTGATAGTAGCGGAGGGGAGGGGAGTGTGAAGCATGGATGACGTATTCTATTGTGTAATAAAGTATTCTATTCATACATCATACACCGTATTGTATGTGATCATACTACCTGCCAGTTGTTTCATCCAGTCACCCTGGCTAGCACTCAGATGGTTGTGGATGATGCGAAGAATGTGGCCAAGCAGGTCGCTGGCATGCTGGGGGATCAGAGAGGTGCAGATTGGGCTGTCTGGCTGACCTTCAGGGCCCCAGTGCCACCAACGGGACATGTAGCTGCACAGCATGGGTAGGGTGACCTCTGTGACATGGATGTAATGGGCCTGGTGAGCCCCAGCCCCAGCACCTGCCAGCTCCTTCACTTCCCCCATAGCCTGCTCCAGAGAAGGCA
This sequence comes from Acanthochaenus luetkenii, assembly GCA_900312575.1. Taxonomy (NCBI): domain Eukaryota; kingdom Metazoa; phylum Chordata; class Actinopteri; order Beryciformes; family Stephanoberycidae; genus Acanthochaenus; species Acanthochaenus luetkenii. Next base: position 17,195 of record OMOT01001931.1, read on the forward strand.
GGAGGGGACACATGTCCGCCACCTGATCTGGCAACCCCAGGTCTGACAGAGACAGATAGGGAAAAAGAGGCTGAGAAAAGAGGGGAGGGTGTGGGGGAATGGACCGTTCAAGGAGTACGACTATTTTATCAAATGTGTGCGCGCGTGTGTACGATTATTACCCTCTCTCTCTGTGGCATTCATGGTGTTGTAGATGGAGTACGGGTTGTCTTGGTTGAGCGCAGGCTCCAGGAAGCAGACAGGGAAAGCCCCAGTCAGGGCTGCCAGACAGGCGCCTGCTGCTGGCCTCTGCCTGTATGGAAACACATCGTTACGAAGGGTCAGAACTGACTAGTGCCCAAATCCATCAAGCTCTTCCGTGTACCGGCCAGTTCCCTTCCTATGTCACTGTCAAATATTGCCCCTCAGGTTTAAACGTTTTTCTGTCTAACCTTTTTTGGCCTTGATAAACATTTGTCCTTTTGTACTGTGGATTAATCATCTATTGTCTCTCCACAGCAAGTCTTCCTTACTTGTACGTATACATGCAAAACCATCTCTGTTTTGTCAAAAAAGGAGTTGTAAAGGTTATCCACAGACCAACATTTTGAGCAATAGCATAGAATATCAATATTGAATGGAGAAACAAACATGAATACTAGAAGCAAAATAAAATGGATTCCATAACGGTGAAATCACATGGCAGAATATATAGACAGTACCCCTCCATGTAGATGCTGCTGCTGGTGCCAAGAGAGTAGAGGCTGTTGAGGATCCTATAACACGACACCTGGACACTGCCCACTGGAAAAGACAAGGCGATGCTTAGAGCCTCTGTTCAGTGACAAGGACACTGGGAAGGAAAGCGGACACCATAGCGATCACAGAGAGGTGGACTGGGTGGATGGTTGTTGATTAATGCAATCAACAATTCCTGGAAGTTCAAGCGATCAGTGAGGGAGACAATATGGCACCGCCGCTCTGTGCCCATGACTGAGCGAGTTAATGAGACCTGGTTTCAAGCTGCGGAAAGGTAAGAAGTTGATGGGGAGGGCGTCCCCGAGCGATTTAAGGGGTGTGGACGCCAGCTGTTCATTCCGCTGCTTAGCATATGGAGGGAAACGAACGAGACCGCTGAAAGTGCACAAGGGTGGAAAGGGTTTTTGTATACACGTTATTGTGGGACGATACAGAGGATGTGAAAATAAATTAGATTTGATCACACATAACTGATTCCATTTCAGGTTGCAATTGTGAGGTTGTGAATCGGGAGGGTTCTAAATGCAAAGCCCGAAGGGAGAACCCCATTCTCCTCAAAATTGGCACAGATAATCTCCAGGAAATGCAGGGAGTCTTAGATCACATCTGACACATTTCATATTGACACCGTCTACTGATTGATAGCTGAGATTCGGAGATATATGTAGCATTTAGTGCCACATCTACCTCTGCGTCGTGTTGTGGCACTATAATCTTGCTTCAACATTTATCAAGATGAGATTTTCTACCCCTCACAATAGCCTATACTTATGCAGCTCTTACCCAGAAGGTCCTCTCCATAGTTTTGGCTGCTGAGATGTTGGAAGAGGGCAGCGAGGGTGGGGAGGAGGGTGGAGGTTGTGTAGTTGAGGACCTCGGCCACTCCTCTGGGCTGCTGACTCCTGCCCTGGGGCAAAGGAGCCAAAGTCACGGAGAGGCTTTCCACCGTCATCTCCAGATCGACTGCAGCTGCCTCAAAGAACGAGCGCAGAGATGCCTGGATGGTGTCTGGGGCCGATTTCATCCACGTCCTGGTCAAAAATGACAACTGCCGTTTTCATGACTTGCACAGATATCCGGACATATGAGCGTAAGAATTGACAAGAGCTAGAGCAAAGGTAAATGAAGTGTAGAAAAGTACAATGTAAAAGGTGTCGTGCAATGTATCTTTTTGGCCAGCAGCATCACAAATCAGTTGCTGCTAGTCCACCCAGAAAAGTCCAAGTGACATCGGTCTCCTCTAAGTCAAGATGCTACTACTAGCTTCATGCTTCAGAGGCATTGTCCTCGGGGGACTAAAAAGATATATCAATCACAATTAGGTAGCATCTATTGTAGCATGTATTGGCGGCTCGATTACACCGGTCATCTCATCCGCAGACATGGTGGTGTGACATTAATGTGACTGCATAGGGAGGAGCGTGGAGATCGATTTAGGCAGTGTGACAGCAGTGCCATCTAGCTACCTGGCATCCAGAGACTGGGCCAAAACATGGAGACAGCTGGCGATTGATGAGGCGTTGTCTCCTGGGAAAGCATGCAGACACAAAACACACGTGAGAAATTCACATTGTGAGCACACATGCACAGACAGAAATATATGCAGCCACACAAACAGAAACACACGCACACAATGTGACTAATCTTGGACTAAGACAGGATCTGGTCCTTAAGAACGAGAAGACAAAAAGACTCACAATAGTAGACAGAAGAAGTGCAAACAAGTGGAACAAATGAGAAAACGAATCATGACTTAATAAGCATAACTTTGTCTCCACACCATCCTTACCAAACAGTGAGATCCTGTGTCTCACTAGAGCTCCAAGCTTACAAAAGAGGCTGAAGGTAAGAACAAAAGATAATTGGATTAGGGAGGAGAGAGAGGAGTCAAAAAAAAAATTAAGGGACAGACGATCAGAAAGAGACTTAAAGGGAAATAAGATATTATGAGGGTTGAGGGTAGAATGAGGGTTCTTCAACGGAAATGGAAATGTGGTCAAATATTATGCTAAATCTATGCCTATAATAATAGAAAGCACATGGGTACACTGTAATATTAAATTAGTGCTAGTTTGATCGAGATGTGTTCTGCTGGGTGTGACCCATACCTGGTGACCATCTCCTTCTCCTTGTTTGAGGCGTGGCCTCTGTTGCCATGGGTACAGGGAGAGGTGGACAGGAAGTAGAGATGGTGGCTCTTCAGGTATTGTTCCAGCAGAGGCAAGACAACCTGTTGAAGGAGTTACTTAGATATGGGCCTGGATGCGTACAACTTGCAAG
>OMOT01001982.1:2795-13188 GCA_900312575.1 Acanthochaenus luetkenii
TATGGAAGATTATCTGACATGGTTTCTACATAGTTCACACACACACACACACACACACACACACACACACACACACACACACACACACACACAAGGGGAAAAAGTGAAAGTATGAATTTCTCTTTATAGGGATCAACAGTTTGACGGAAAGAAAATTATACTGAATTCATACTATGGAATTATTCAATTCAAGCTTTATAGACATTCTATTCTCAATGCACATGTATGTAGTCATTACAAGGGATAGTGCACCCATTTTTTTACATGTTGATATTATTTAACTTACCCCCAAAGTGGTGCGTAGGACTGTTGTGATGGTATCCTCGCCTCACTGTGATTGCTGTACTGGATTGGACCAATGCTAACAATTAGCATGTTGCCATTGGGCAGACTGTCCCACCATCTAGCCGGTTGAAAAACTAAAATGCACACACGTGCACGTGCACACCGCCATGCCTACACACACGTGCAAGTATGCACAAGCTCATATACATGCACGACCACAACTTGTGCGTAACATGGTGATTTAAAACTGGTATAGAGACAGTAAAGGCTGCTGCCTTGCAGGAAGGTCATAGCTTCAAGGAACTCTCAAGAATGCTCTACACAGTCTCCCTTGAACTCTCTCTGTTCCTGTTAGGGGGAATAAATAGCCCCATTATTCCTGCAGTCCCTCACCATCCATCCTGGGTGTCTCTTCCATTGTTCCTGAAAAACACCTATCATTTTGCTTTGAAAAACTCTTATGTCTGTCTGCTTCTCCTAGGCATTTCTCATATCTCTAATACATAATGTACTTATAACAGTGTAACACACCATTCAAATGGCTTCATTCAAACGGCGTTGTTACACCATTGTACGTACATTATGTATTAAGGGGATTTTCATCAAGTACCTACACAGTAATGCTGTGTACTTACAATGCTTTTCCATAGGTATATACAGGTTAATACACTGGAATAAGGTAAAGGTTATAAAGTAAAGTGTCACCCAGAATGTATTGGGCTGTCCTGGAGGCGACCATGGCATGAGGAAAGTGGTTACAAATCGTTTTATTTTGGCTTGCGCAGCTCTTGATAGCCAGTCTCTGCCCACCCCATGTGCCTATGTGGTTCATGCTGCCGGTGGGCTTGTACCCTGCAGATTGCCTCCCTCCAGCCTTACCTCCAGATTTACAAGCCATTCTAGAATCCATTTCATGCAATTGTATAACCGCAGGAGCCCGCTAAAACCATGCCTAATCCCCGGCCACTACACAGTCTAAGAAACAGTATTATTCAACATCTGTGATGTTTTATGTTATTGCTGCCATGATAATTGGCTCCACGTGAATAGTGCTTTGTGTTGGTTATGTATTGCGTAAATCCCAACTGTTCACTTCATACTTTGAGTATAATCCTCTGAGAAATAAAATACCATGTAAATGCATACTATTCGGTTTCTGACAAGTGTCTTTAAGGCTCGCTCATGGTTGTATGACATGCATGTGTTGTCACATGTATGCCTATTCCACTAACCTTGTGAGGACAAGATGTTCCCGTTCACAATGTGGACTCTCGCTTCTACATCAATGCATTATATCTAACTGGTCCATTCTCCTTAATTTGGATCATACTGGTGTGCTGTGTATGCACAATAACATCCTGTTGAAAATGTAAAAGTATGCATGTGTATGTGTGCGTGCATGTGTGACCACAAGTGTGTGTACCCTGTCCCCTCTCATACAGGCATACATAGGGTCAGGCACCTGAAATCTCTGGAAACCTTTTAAAGAAACTATGTGGCTGTACCTGTATGCAAGTATGGATGTGTAGATGTGCATTAAATGCATCTCTTATGTTAATATAAATACCAGCGCCAACTACAGTGCAGTGCGAGTCGAAGCATGCTGAGTGAAACCCAGCTTCTAGGCAAAGCAGGAAGATATAATACGATACCATATCCCGCATGACAAAGAGAAATATAAACTACAATCCCCTGCAATCTATTATTTAGAGGACATGTAAGTGTTTTCAGTTTAAGGCCTTCCAATACCGCATTCATATCCAATCAATTATTCAGGAGTGTGATGCCTCCTCAGTGAGATCCACACACTGATGTTGGCTGGCCAGGGATCCAGCCAGCCAGCCAGCTGAGACCTTGCCCATCAGCTCTGACACTTTTTACTCATCCCAGCCTCAGCCTCCAACTCTGCCTCTGCCTCTACTGCCTTCAGAAGGTTATGCTTTCTCTGATTGGTGCTGCTCTACCCTGGCAGACACTCCATCTGCACAAGATTGCACTGCTGCAGTGGAGATAGCTGCAATTTGCAGCAATTCGCAAGTAATTCCAATGTATGAGGACCAGAGCAATTTTCAGCCCTCTCTACAAGGCCCAGGCACTTTATATGATGCCTCTCACCCACCAGCCTACAGGTGTATTCCTCCACCGCTCTGCTTGTGCTGGTACCAAAGTCTGCAGAAAGGCTCTTTAAAGCCACGGGTGTGAAAATGTATGGGTATGTTCTGCTCATAAAGGAATGTTGGACTAGCACAAATGGGTTGGTTGAAATTTTGATTGCGGGATGACTGAATGGATCTGCTAATGACAGAGAGAGAAAATACTTTGCACCAAGACCTTTCTGATCACAATCATACCTCTGTGTAAAAAATGTTTTTGTTTTGTTTCACATAATCATTTTATTAATGTAATTACTCTATTAACCATGATGGGGCTTTCGTGCTGAGAAGAGTTTTCATGTAACTATACTTTTTGACTGCAAGATGCTCCTCTGCACATAATAGTGCCACATTGTTCATGCATGATCAGAAGTTATAAAACAAAACAGCATATTAATTAACAAATCATAACATCTAACGATCTCTCGTCTCCACTCCCCATCATTTGCACTGAACTAAGATAAGTATTTTATTTTTTTATGACAATCTGGCTTTTATGTCAACCTATCTCGTTTCATCAGTCAGGGCATTTGTGGATGTTTTTCGGTGAATACATTATTGTATTATATAGTATTGATATTTGCAGGAGAGTGGCCTGACTTTGTAGAAAATCATATAATTTGAATGATGCCTGGTGGATAGTTAGAGATAAAGTCTTAGGAACCTCATTATAAGCAAAAAATGCCGGAGGGGCTGAAGATCAAGCTCTTTCGACAATCTATCGCTCACTTACCACTCGTTATATTGACCCTGGAATTAGGGGAGGAGCTTAGCAATAACTCTGAGACCATCACACTGCCCTTGACCAGCTTTGATGATGTAACAGCCACTGACTTCAGGGAATTTCCAAATTCTCCTCCATCCCCTTCTCGCCCTGCTCCATGGCAGCTTTCTCTCTCTCTCTGGTTGTTTATTTTCTACCCTCACTCTGTCTCTCTTTCTCACCTAATACATTTTATGTGCTTAGTTAGGTTTTCTGCTCGACACTTCTTTAAGTTCACTTCACACTTTTCCCATTCTTCCCCCTAAGCCTTGAACCCATCAGAGCAGAATATGCTTTGAGCATTTGTGGGTGTGTACTCATGTGTATGCATGCGTGTATGTGTGCACATGTGTTATACTGTATGCACATTATGCTCTGCCTCTACTGTTAATGAAGTTGACATTATCTCATGTGAATTGACTTACTGCTTTCTAAGCCTATTGTGTGCTTACATGCTAACACTAGAATCTCTGTGTGTGTGAGTATGTCTATGTCTATGTCTATGTCTATGTGTTTGTGTGTGTGTGTGTGTGTGTGTGTGTGTGTGTGTGTGTGTGTGTGTGTGTGTGTGTGTGTGTGTGTGTGTGTGTGTGTGTGTGTGTGTGTGTGTGTGTGTGTTGCATACCCAGTGGATCTTTATGCTCAGTCTGTTGCCAGTCCTTCCCATCATGCTGGGGCTGCAAGCTGCTCTGCTCATCTTGTCTTACCGGAGAGCACTTCTGAATATTAATATGTCCTTCTCCCTGAGTTACCACCTAGAAGACCTGCCATCTCTCAATATTTATCTACCTGCCTCTCTCTCCCTTCCTTTCCTCTCTCTCCCTTCCTTTCCTTCATCTCTCCCTCCACCACTCAATATTTCCACCCCAAAGGTTAATTTCTGATGTGATGAGTTGTTGGCTGTCATTTTTGCGACTAATTAGATTGTATGTCTTTGAGGTGACGAGGTCAATGGCATAGGGAAGTATTTAGTTACACAAAAGCATGGGGTTGCAAACAAACCTGAAATCTAATATTGACATCTGAACTATCTAGCATGAGTCAAATTAATCTTAAATCTCTATGTGATGACTTTTATCGTAAAACATTAACTTTTAATTGCTATTAGTGTTGGAGTTGGCCTTTCCAAGCTCCAACGAAACCATCAATGTAACTTGAGACCCTCTGGAACAGCGAATTCTGAGCAGCGGTGTACTGGAATACATAGTAGTGTTGCACGTGAATTGATGCGTTTTATTTAATTTAGTAGACGCTAATGCTAACTACCATCGTCACCATCGACGAAGCTGCTCAAGCGAACTCTGCTGCAACGGACAGTGTTTCCCATACATAGGCTCATCTGTGGCACACCGCCACAATATCAGCACGGCCGTCACAAAATCAAAAGTTGATCAATGTATAGAAATTGATCTGAATCGATGAACGCCTAATGTGCACATCACGTCATGTCTCTCGTTTGGCGATGTGCAGACCAGTAGACCAGTAGAGTTGTACTCAATCCAACAGAGCCTGAAATGTAAAATTATAAAATTTTCTCCAAACTCGCATTTGTTAGTAATGGTATTTGTAAACAGTAACACTTTTTTAGTCTGAGATGTGTAAAAATGCTCAACACTCGGATAGATGGCCCTACTTTTGTGTAAGCAGCGTTAGCCCTAGCGCTGGCGAATAATATTGACAGTGTTGTCTGTCGCAAACAGAATATTTCCCGCCTCCGCAGAGTTCCACAATTTCATGGGGTGCAATGAAGGCGTTTGCGTGCCTATGGGTTGGGCAGCACAATAGGGGGTGTGACAATGAAAACAGTCGGCACTATGCAAGTTTAGTGTCAAATAATGAGTTTGCACTAACGTCCAACTAGACCACCTCTTAACGCAAACGCTGGCGCTCTATACCGTTTGGTGACTTTATTGAGGCGCACATATGAACACAGGGTTATCTGAAATCACATGAGAATGTTTGTGAATATTGTGAATTTCCCCCCACATTGAGGCAAATCGTCCAATCCATGGGTAACGTGCAAGCTGTAATCAATGAAGCCAAAAAACTATTTAACCACAGCTTGTGGTTATTAAATGCACCAACATGAAAGACTGAAGCCAGCAGGCCATCCATCTCTACCGTTCAGTAAGATGCACCTGTTAAATAAATATCTGTTTGTATGCACATTGTTTTTCTCATGTGAAAGGGTTTTATTCTTTCCATTTACCATAGATTTGACCATGGCGACTCTGCACCTCCCGCACAAGCAAATCAATCTCCTGGCGCAACTACGCAAAACTGTCATCCTTGTCAGGAAAATATGAACTTGCTATAGCGTTTGCGCACTGGTATTCAAAGGGATATAAATAGGTGTTCTGATTGGCCCTTATGAAAGCAAATACCTAACTTCCTTTACAACGCTATTGTCCTAAATCACCAAATTACCTAAATTGTGTTCGACACGCCTTAAAGCGCCCCCGTCCTCACTTTGCGTCTGCGTTACCGACTGCATTCTGAATAACCAAATTACGGCCCAGAGAGTTAACATGAGTGCAGTGCAAAGATTGGCATATTGCCCCTGTTTACCATTGGATTCCACTGGACACACTGCTGTCACTCTAGGTAAAGACAAGTAATTAATTTTATTCAAATTACTACCGTGCCCCTCTTATCACAAACAATTGACTCCAATTAGACAGGCTAGTTGGCTGGCTTGGTGCAGTGACTGGGGGATCAATCTGTTTGGGACACTGCTGTTTTTAAACAGCGTCCGGAATTGACCGGGATGGTCAGATCCAGGGCCGCTGATATATACACTCTCTCACACACTGTCTCTCTCAAATAATTTCTCTGTTTCTCATCTGATGATGAGGAGAGAGCAAGGTAGGCAAGATAAGTTTAAACATGTACTGAGAGAATACAATCATTATTAATGAGAAAACTGCATATTTTCAACAAATATTGCCATCAGTATAGAAACATACAACCCATATGTACTGTCTTCACTATTGCATGACATATCAGTGGCATAATGTTATCAGTAAATGGATCATTTGGGAATGGTAGCGTAGGTTTGTATCTCTTTGAGGCTCATATTGTTTCTAGAATCCTGCGCACCATCACACCATTCATCAAATGCACACAGACATCTTCCACAGTGGAAACTGCTGCACCTGCAGTCATCCAGAACCACCTCCATCTCTGGCACTGGGAGAGAACTCCCGTTAAAGCAACTGCATTTAATTAAATTAGATTGCTTTAGGTCTGAAATATGCGGCTGAGCATCTCTTATGTCTTTTCAGAAACCCAAGAGGATGAAAAGGAAACAATATGTATTATTAATACATTGCAAAATGTCTCTATCTTCAAGGACAAAGCAATGGGCTCCTGAGAGCAGTAAAGAGGGAGCTGTGGGGAAACAGTGAACAAACATTCCCAAGTTAGACTCAGCCCGGGGAATGGCACTGGGTGTTTGCTACTGAACAAATAGTACCGTTGAAATGTTCAAGCTAAAAGTATATTATATATTCAGTCTTGAAATGCTTTTGAATATAGTGGAATCAGTCTCTGTATTATTCACATGTTCTCTCACTCTTTTATATACAGTATGTAGGATACCTGTGTGTGTGTGTGTGTGTGTGCGCGCATGTGTGTGTGTGTGATGCTCTAGGTTAGAAAATGGATGTTAATGCACAATAAACAATACTGTTTTCTGTGGTGAAATCTTAAATCTTACAGTAATATATATATGAAAATTGATCGTAAAAAACAGTAGTACTTGTTCTAGCACATCATCCTTAATCAACATCATGTTAAATTTAACTACATGTTACATTTTATTTAAATATACTGTATATATCCTTCCGCCTACATGATTGGTGCTCCTTGATGGCTCTTCCACCTGTGCTGATTGGGTTCCTGTAATTCCAGATCGGCACATCCAATCAGCAGGCACCATGCTGCTACAAGAACTGCCATCATGCCTCATTTGGGGCAGCTGTGTTTTTGCAGCTCGCCACTGTGCCACCTGATATGTGATGTTAATGTGGATTGTTAACTTAGGTTGTTGCTAAAAATGTCAAGTAGTATACGGCACTTGTTGTATTCCGTTTGATAATTTCCTGCGTACATTGTGCTTCTTTGAGGATTGGGCCGGGTGAGGTTCATGGTAGTGATTGCTCGCATTAGGTTAACCATTGTCTAAAGACATTAGTTAAGGGGTAGATGCCTTGTTGTTTTGTTTGGCTAGATAAGATGGAGTAGTTAGCCGGCGTCAGGATTATTTTAGTCCCTTTCTTTTGTTAGCAAGGTAGGTGGTTTACAAGCGGCTGGTCGTGGTCCTTGTTTATGTGAACTAGTTATGTATTGTATACTGTCACCTTTCTCATGTGTTTGTCACCCCTGTTCGATGTTGAGGTTAACGCCCCAATAAAATAACTTACCAACAAACCTTAAATGGCTTCATGTTGCGTTCCCACTCCCGTAGACTAAGTGGGGTCGCAACATTAAAAAACGATGACTACTACATTAGTAGGCTGATCACATGGACTCCATAACATGAAATGTCCTTTGTTTCCAGGTTACAAACAGCGTTGTCAAGCTCTCCAATTTGCAGTGTCATTCCTATGCTGATACCTGCAATTGTGTATGTACACATGTTTGTAGAGAGAGGTATAATTAAGGCAGACACACATTAAGCACCTGGGATCCTTTATTGTAATTTAGAGTTTAAAAGATATACTCTATATATTCATCTCTACACTTTATAAAAACCACTTGCGTACCCTCTGAGAAAGCAGCACATAGTTTGAATGCAGCTTAATGGCTGTTTGTAAATGCAGAGAAGGATGAAAACTGATGTTCTTCCAGTTAAGGAGATTCCCAGCCACTCCTTTTTGGCGCTGGATTTTTTGAGTATGAATCTACAAATGTGTTCCCTCAGTTCCAGTTGGGCCGTACTGAGCTTACAGATGCAGCTCTTATTTTGAAATGGTCTAAATTTTGAACCTGTGAAAGAGCCTCTGAAAATGCACTTACTTTTCCTTGTCACTCTGTCCCTTTTGCCCTGTCACACATGTATACACACACACGCACACACACACCACATACACATACATGAATGAGTGAGGGAGGAAGTAATTGACAAAAGTTCCCAAACAGGCACAAACATGTCAAAGTTGTGACAGTTAATCTTAAAAATTATTTCCTTTTTCTCCCCACGAGTGTCAGAGTTGGCTCCAGGGGAGCAGCAAGCAGGAGGCTTCAGTGCACACCTGTCTCTGTTTTTCCCCCAAGGCTGCTCTTCTTTGATGGCAGTGGGAGAGCCGACGACAGCAAGCCTATTCTACAACAGCATCACGCCTTTCAGTAGACGTGTTGAAAGACCCCCCCTCGACCAGCCTGCCCCAATAGCACAGGGCACAGTAACTGTTCCTGTCTTGTCTATGGAGATGGCCACATCCCTTTCTTGGATCAACTTCTGCAGAGTACAGCATGACAGACAGACCGAGCAAGAGGGAGGGACAAAGAGAAAAGAGAAAACGAAGGACAAAATGAGGGATGGGTTGAGTTGCCGTGGAAGGGGGAGAAAGGAAAAGAGAGGGAGAAGATGGAAGTGTTTATGTTCTCGGCAGCTGCCCCCCAACCACAGAGGGAGAAAAGCACGATGAATAATTAACTGAGAAAAATGTCACAAGTGGCAGAAAGAAGTGTAATAATTTCTCTGTTGGGTTTAGAGATCAGTTTTTTGTTCTATTCCTTTATGCCTTGTAGTACTATGCTGAGGCTGTGGGCACAGGATTGCAACCCACCCCCTTAAGCATAATCATCTGATAAGTTTCCTACATAGATTTCAAATAAAAGTGAATAAATCATTCATATTTAGGCCTTTTAGTAACATCACAGTGAAATCACACTGAGGTATATTACATTACTGCATTTAGCAGACACTTTTATCCAAAGCGACGTACATATCATACCGTTGGTGGAGGCAGCAATGCAAGGTGCCAACCTGCTCAAAGGGAGCACTACAACAGAGTTTTTCCCCGGCTGGAGATGGACTCGAACCTTCAGCCTTGCGGTTGCTGGGCGGGAACTCTACCTCCTGAGCCACTGCCGCCCCCCTGGGGTGTTCTACATTTTTAATCACATGTCATGATGTTGGTCTCATTAGCTGTTAAAGCACATTTGAGGAACACAAATCGCTGGTGGTAATGGTTTAATCAATGTCAGGAAGGCTTGAGCTTTGTTTCTTTTTAGTTCTGGGCACCAAACAACATGCCCTCTCAAAATAAATAACTAAATAAGTAACTCTAAATTTGTCCCCTGCCCTATAAACCTCATAGCTCTGAAAATGAGTTATGGATTACCATGACCTAATTTTAATGAGGTAATTGCAGATATATATCATTTTTACTATGCCATTTTTCATAAATTCATTACCATGGAACATACCATGGTTTGCTCCCACATGTATTAGTCTGTTCTAAATTTAAGATCAGCCTATATTGTATCTGTCTGTAAAGAGGACTACTCTTGTGTTGTCGCTTGCTGAGGTGCTAATATTCATAATGATGGACATGAAGATAATATTGAGCTTCACTGGATGTGCTCAAACCTATTTTTAACACCATGGAAGGCTGTTTGTTTTTTCTGGCTAACAATCCTGACACTGTTGTTAGCTGACATTGTAAAAGAGACGACGATATGGATGATTTAATGGTAGATAATGCTTAAAGATTTTGTCCTATCGAGCCGCTTTTTAATCAGGCTCACTCTGAGATCCCTAATTAGTAAACATATTGATTGCTCAAAATGAGATGCTGAAATTACCAGTATTATTTGATTTCCTTCTTTTTTAGAGGACATTGAGTGATTGTTCCTGTACAGGATAGCTTGTATTATATGGACTTTTCTCTGTATCAGTTCAAGGAAGATCACCCATTCGGGTATTTTCAATGGAGAAAAAAAACACAGCTTAGATTCTGAATGTGCAGTACAATGCAGCTTGGATTCTGGTGGTGTCATGCACATGAAACAAACAGGTAGCATGGCCATTTTAATGCCAATACCAACTCTTACAGTGAATGCAGACATAAGCATTGCAACTGAACTGCAATCCTCCATTACTTTAAATCCAAAGTCCCATTTATTTTATATATTTTATTTATTCTATTTATTTATTTTATTTTATTTTATTGTATGTTTGTGT
>OMOT01002021.1:15329-30461 GCA_900312575.1 Acanthochaenus luetkenii
GTTTGTTGGGGGGGGGGTTGGTGGTTATAGAACCATACCCAGATAAAGAACCACTCAAGCCTTTTAGTGGTTCCCCACAACCATTTGTTAAATAATATATAATACCTTGTAGTTTTCTATAAAACCAAGTGCTTCCTCAGTAGGCTCATATTTAAGACTACTTGGACCATATTGTCCTTACATTCGTGTGTTTTGGCTAAGCAGTATGTCCATGTGACGAATGTAATTGTCTTTTATTTTGTCTTGCAATAGTAACAAAAAAAATCCAACAGCTAAGTGAATATAGAGGATACAGATCTTCATGGCACTGGAATGGTTTCATACAGATCCAGTGATTGCTCTTCTAGGTTCTGTTGTGGTCCTGTGTTCATTTTGAATGTGAAGCATGATGACAGTTAGGTTGATCGCTGTGGGCTGCTTTGCTTACTCATCACCAGAGCACTGAATCAATCATTGAGCCCTCGTTATGTTCTATACTGTACCTCTTACATTTTCAGCAGGCGTAGTACACTATTCTTGCATACTATTAATGTTACACTATTCTCTATCCATTAGGACTTGCTGAATGATCAAGTACTCTTGATTCTAAATGGATAAAAATAGCCCGGGGGGGAAGAAGGGTATGTGTTTTTGCCACTGTTTTGCATTTCTGTCGATTTTTTGTTTCTTCAAGAATAAAACCACGAAGTACAATACATCCACATACCAGCTTAAGATGCAGCTGAGGCCACACCAAATATTGCCAATGCATTATAAGGAGTGTGTCCTGCATTGTGACCTTGCTGTTTGGATAGCAAAGTGTGATAGCAGCCTACCATACATCACTGTCAAAGCACAGACTGCTGCAGCCACATCCATGTAATCTATTTGTCCTGGTAAAATATGGTGTAATTTGTTCTAGCTGTCTTGCAAGGCTAGCAAGAAAGCAGGGATCTTAGCTGCATTCTTATGCTGATGTGGTATTTCTTGGCAATGGTAGCTTAACTATACTATCACATACACTGTGATTTAAGTTGAGCTCCTCCTTCCCTCCTAATCAAATGATGTATATTATTCTATTTATTTCAAACAATTATTGTATTTACTTTGTGTAAAGTTACTAAATGACAACACAATGTACAACTAGGGCCACTCCACAAGATTCAAACTTGTGGTTACATCACACATCAGAACGCTACGTAACAAAGTGTCCTAGTTCTGAGATCAATGCTCTGTATTCTATTACTTCCTTATAACGCCCGAGCTCTCGTTCTTTTCTTCGCGCCATGGTTATGTATCCCAGGTTACGTAACATTATGTAACATTCTGATCTGTGATTTGTTTCGCTCAATGATGACGTTAGTGGATCGGTGCACTTTCAGCTTCACATACGCCTTTTACTGTTGTTCAATTACACTGGCGGAGAAATCACTAAAACTCCATCTCCTTTTTTTTATAGAAAATGCATCGAAACTGTCTCATCTGGTTTGCTGTTTTGATAATTAATCGTGAATGACAGATTATAGATTATGATTATCACAAATAGTATTTGTTGATCGCCAAAAAAAGGTACTCAGAGATTAAGATAGAGATTGTAGCACTCAGAGTTTACGATCAGATCATTAGAGTGAATGCTGCTGTCCACTTAATGGGTATTTATGTTGATGTTAGGTCAGCAAAGCATTAAAAGAGCATTTCCTTATGTAACAACCTCTCTGCCCCGCAGACAATGTCAGCATTTCTACAACAGCTTAATGGCTTAACCTCTTTCTGAGGGTGGAGAATGGAACACAACAGAAACATACAGTATCAAGTGAGAATTGAAAATTGAAAATGTTTTGATAATGTGCTGGTTTCTGGATCGTTTCTGCATCGAGATTAAAGCTAAGCTTGAAAATGTTATAACTGTTTAGTATCAAGATTGGATTCTTATCTAAACCCTAAAAGAGTCCAGGCTGGTCACATTTGGAAATTTCAAGACAGATAAATAAAAGGTCCTATATAAAGGTACTGCACACATCCTTTCTCGAGAGCCCTAACTTTGGACATGTTTGGGAAAACAAGCAAATCAATCAGTGTCGATTAGAGCTGCCTTCAAAGTAAGCCACATCCTGGGAGTCAGATACTCGCTCCGCACTTAGCAGCGGGCAATGCAGTTACGCTGCAAAGCCCTCTAAAGTGCTCAGGGTCTGAGAGGGTGAACCGGTGCATATGAAAGGACCTTACGGCCTTTTATCTACCACTCTCAGGTACCCTCCTGAGCAGAGACTTTCACTGAGCATGGGAGACGAGAGTTGCACTGGAAGCCCCCTGTTTCACGCCTTTCATGTTGAGCTCAAGTCCCTGTCAGTTACAGATGCCACAGTTTGGGATGCCATTCTACATACATTCTACGATCTTCAAAGCCTTTTTTTTGTTTTGTTCCCCTCTACTGTTCATGCTCTCATTTTGCTACCTCTCGGCTGGGGGGGGGCAGTAACCGTCAATAAGACAACAGTCCTCATTGATTTCTGCAGGAGAGTCTACAGTCTGTGCAATCACTCTGTTCCACCAACTATCCTCTCTAAGAGGTGAGAAGATAGCAGCTGAGTCTGAATTAGGCTCTGAGATGTGGGGGTATAATCACATCTGACTTGCAGTGTGAATTACAGAAGCAGGTTGCAGATCTTTTCTCCCACAGTGCGATCGTGATGCTATATTTAATACTTCATTTGCATACTCACAATGCTCACATCAGTACAAGCCTGAAATGAACATTCAGACAAAGACTCTAAACACCTCTTGCGATCTTCCACATTATGTCTATCTGGTACAGACAGACTATGTGTAATTCTTCATCATATAAGTTATCAGGAAAATGAACGAGTTCAAATTAAGTAATTACTACCATTTATTTATCTCTTTGATATAAATAGTATTTCATGATTTATTTAGAGTAATGTTTAATAAACACATTGTTTATAGGTCAGCTTTGTACCTCAGATCATCATTAATCTGCTTATGCATTTGATGCAGAAAGAAATCAAAGCACACATTATTATGAGGTGCTTTTTATGGTAGTTAATAAGCACATCTTAGCTGTTTCATCACTGTGTGGTTGTGTCGCTTTAATACACTGCACTCTTGTATGTAGTAGAAAATGCTCTCGCAGTTTTTTCTGTTTTGTTTTTAGAACAGAAAAATGCAGTTGAACGATCTTGTTTTTACATTTGTTTGAAAGCTAGAGCCACTCTGTTAAAGCTAATGTCATGTGTGGTGCTTTTGGAACAGGTCTATGTAGTCTGGCTTAACTAGTTTCTGTGGTAACGTGATTTTGAAAATAGCCCCTCTCTCCAACGGTCCGCTGCTGTGGCGGGTTCTGCAGACAGCAGCCCACTCTTGATGCATGACTCATTCACTGCTCATTATCAACCCTCTCTCATTTCGTCCTACCAAGGCTCCCCTGCTTGGATATCTGATTGAGGTGGTTGTGTGGGGGCGGGGTGGTGGCAGCTATGAAGCGTGTGTAGCAGTGCTGTGATTGGCCAATGTGATCCATTTTAATCTGCTGCGACTACTACAGAGTCCACCCCCGTACTCCTCCCCCTCACTCTGCCAGTCCTGGCAGCATCCATACACAGTGTTCTGTCTCTGTTCCAGAGAGAATATCAGCTCTGCACAGGGAGGAGAGGATTAGCGCAACCACTCAGCTCATCTGCATACACATTCCCAGGGAACCACACGAGAACCCAAGGCTGCACCTCTTTTGCATCATAAGACTTGACACTCCTACCACAGAGGCACCATTAAATCTACTGTCACTGCTCTGAGAGGATTTAACAGGGGACACCATTTTCTTCTTTTGGATGCTTTTCGGTGGTTTTTGAACTTTATTCATAGTTTATAATAGGGTTCTTTTCTTGTCATTGTTCTTTTTGTTTAATTGGAACAATGCAAGTAATATTGCCTAGTCTAGCCTTGCTCTGAGCGTCAAGGAGTTTTCCTTTCACCAACTACATTTTTGGACTGTTCCATAGGGTTTGTTTCTTCTTCTGGTTTGGTTTGACTATAGCACCAGAATGCCATCTAGGGAGTCCTACGAAGTTCGCAAGGGAGAAAAGTCCCTGGTGCAGAAGGCCAACCGGGAGGCCAACCAGGAGGATATTCTGGCGGCAGCACTGGGAATGAGGATGGGGCCACAGAAACCTCCAGCCACTATCTGGCAGCCACTCAAACTATTTGCCTATTCGCAGCTCACCTCACTGGTCCGCAGAGCCACTCTGAGGGAGAGCGACCGGGCGCCCAAGTACGAGAAAGTCCACAACTTCAAGGTGAGACTCAAGTGAACTTAAAAATCTAACATTCTGTCCGGTATAGTCAGCCGTTGCACGTCCAAAATGTTACCTTCATTTCATCATGCTGTGACCAGAGGACTGCTTCTCAAGCTTGTCCGGTGGTGATGGGAGCGGGGAGCGTTACCGAGTGGGAGAAAGGATGAAAAACAGAGCTGTTTTGGTCTGTCCAGTGAGCCTTTATCAAATCTGTTGGGTGGTCTATGGACTATGCTGTTGGTTTGAGCACCAGATGGGGAGATTAGGCTGATGGAAGTGGAGTGTATCTCCATTTGGCTCTTGTCAGCAGACTTAGCCCCGGTCTCCTATTTTGGTTAGTTAATGGGATGGAGAGCAGGGAGAGAAACATTCCCTTAAAGGTTTTCAAACTGCTGACGCTCACCAGTCTCTTCCTGCTTCCCTGCTCTGCCATATTGCTGAATGTAGCATTTCCACATTTTAAGAGTATGTTACGCATTTAGCTCCTGTGTTTAACGCTTCTGCAACCAACACGAGGTAACATTTGTGTGAATACGGTCAATAGCTACATGGAAATCTGTTCCTGTGAAGCCACTCTCATTCAGTCAAAAAGGGTGTTGTCACAGCATCCTCTGCTAATGTATTGTTTTTATAATTGTTATTATGGAATCTGGTGAATTGTGGACTGATCTCATCTTCCACATTAATGGTTTGGTTTGTATCTAATGATTTTCATTCCAAAGTTAACACTGTATGCCAGTTAAATCAATATCACTCTCCAATCTCCAAGACAGGATTTCATGACCAGTCAACCCCTAAAATGAATTCCTAGAATGTGTATTCACCACTAGCATTCGGGCATTTTCTCTGAAAGTAATATATTCTCAGTCACTGCACATTGAATACGCGTTAGAAGTATAATCCTGACACAAACATAAAAGGACACCAAAATAAAACAATAATAATGGGTGACAGTCCAAGAACTCATAACATACATATACTATTTGGTGAACCATCAGTGTATACATTTTTACATAATCACTTGCACTTGCAAGCCAAAAACTATAAATTCTATATGTGAAATATTGCTTCTAGGCCCCAGCCTTACTCACACCATTTAAAGAGCTTGCCTGCTGTATTGACATGATGCAGGAAAACAAGCAGAGGTGTGGCTCGCTCTCATTCCCAGATGTCTAGTGTGGGCCTTCCTGATTGGCTGGGCTGTTTTTACCTGGTGGAGTGTGGGGCTCCCTTTCCTACGTGAGCAAGGCGGCCATCTTCTGTTTCCATAGCAAATTCCCCTGACAACTTGCCCCCTCACACTGGTTTGGCGTCAAATCCTACTGTTTCATTACTGCCTATGCCTCCCCTGCTCTGAGTCACCGCTGCCCCCGGCCCAATCATTATGTTTAAACAGCCATCCTCCTCACCACAGAGCTAATCCCCATAGTTAGCCTCATTTAAATTGGTAGCTTCAAGGAGTCTCCTTGCTGACCTAAAGAAGGTGGGATGTCCATGGGGTAAATGTCTTCAACTCCCCACTGTCCTCTCTCTGTCTCTTCCTTTCACTTCCTGTCACTATCTCTCTCCCTAGGTCCACACCTTTCGGGGACCTCACTGGTGTGAACACTGTGCCAGCTTTATGTGGGGGCTGATGGCTCAAGGTGTCAAATGCGCAGGTACATTTTGCTCTCGAACATTAGTTAGCTACATTAAAACAGTCCTGTATGAAACTGCATGAAGTCGCTGGATCACTTGACAACATTCTGTTCTTTAATTGCATTGTGATGGAGTTCAAATGGATCCTCTCTGCATATACATGTAGGTTATCTGGTTTTTGGTGCAACTAGAGCTGTATTGTTGAGTTTTTATCTCCAATCCCACCAGCGGTTTGTGCACTGGATTATATGTTGTATAACAGAGGACTATATTTCTGTGAGATTTGCTGTGATGTAATCGATACTTTACACTAGCCTTGGTTTTGACCTGATTGTTTCTCATTGGATTAGCGAGATCCAGTGAAAAGTGAACCGATATCATTCTTAATATACATATAGCGCTCAGTTTTTCTCTTACATAATGACTGGATTTTTTTTAATCTCAAAGTTAGGCTTATGGTGGTCAGGATATGCATGCGTCATATCCTGTCATGTTGTCATTATTACCATAATGTAGGCTATTCTAGAGTAGTATTTCTGTGCTCCCACTTGCGTGATTTCAGCTCCATTATGACCTAGTAGGTTGACTACCAAGCCACAGTAGCTATCATACAATGCAATTGACATTTATACTAAAGTGTGGGGTTTGGGGCTCGATTCTCTGTCTTTCTGTATTGACTCATTATGTGCTCCCAAAGCAGTTACCATATTTTAAAACATATTCACCCACTTTTCTTAATAAGATCTGCTCCTATAGTTTAACGGTCCTTTGTCTTTATTCCTATTTATTAGCAATTTAAGGAAAATACCTTCAGGAAAATTCCTTTACTCTTTTATTTGTATTATCATACAAAAAATCAGTAGTTTATATTTTAACCTCTTTGAATGTCAATTACTTGACTTATTGATGATAATTCCATTTCATGTTCCATGTTGTTGATTTGGTTTCTGATCTCCAAATACGGCAATAACGTGGTCTGTGTGTATTTGATGTTTTATTGATGAAACAAAGTGTGCCACACATATGTGTGAGAGCTCTGACATTAATTATTGATGTCTTGGTTTAGAAAGCAGATAACAATTGGAAGAAAGGCACAAATATGTTTGGAGCCTATATTTATATTGCCATTCCTTCAGACTCAACCATGGCTACCAGAATCTAGGGCAGTGAAGTCTCATAATGATGCTCAAATTTGCATTCCAAAAATGTTCTCCCATCCCCATTTCTTTTGTATGTACACATTGTACGTGTGTACTGTTTTTGGCCGAATGCCAGGAAGCCAGCCTCTGCCGGTGCTTGTTGTGCCACATTTCCTCATCAGAGTACGCCCCCCAGCCTCATCCCATCATGCCCATGAAGGAAAACAAAGCTGGCATGTCTCTTTAATGAGGAGCAGGGCTCGGAGCGTGGGGAAGAAGCTCTGTTTCCACACACATTAAAATTCAGCAGCTCATCCAAAGAGCTAGGTCACACAGCTCAACCTCTATTCAACTTCAATGCTCAGTGGAAAAATGAAACCATCCAAAAAAGCAATAGGGCCGATGCTTTTTGTTTTTACCTATGTTCCAAAGATGGAGAGGTTTGGATTGGTAGACAACCCGGCAGTGCATGTGTTAAGCATCGTAGAGCTCAGACATGGCGATAATGTGCTGATTAGCCGCTAGCACCCAGCCACCCTTAAACCATTTGTCATCAGTGTGTCAGAACCTTTTAGGCAAAACCGAGCTGAGCCCATCCTCAGTGCGGCCTCCTTGCCATAGCAACAGAGACAGAGCTGAATGTGCAGTAAAGCAGCATCCTCTGTCTCCAAGCTCCTGGTGTCCCTGGAGCCACGCCTCTCCCTCACCCGCCCCACCTGGGACCCAGGGCTATCAGTGTGCATGGACAACAGTAGCACAGCAGACTTGTGTCTGATGACAGCCCCTCCTCTATTATACTGCCTGTCTCATATCCTTAAGAGAATAATCTCTTAAGGTAATTACATTTCTGCCTCAATGCATATAAATGCAGGCTGCATACATTTCTCTAGGGACCCATAGTAATCAAAATATGGTCTATGGCCTTCCTGAAGCAGACAGCCTGGAAGTTGTAGCTTAGAAATAGTTGAAAATATAAAAGTAACAATTGTTGCCGGGGATCATAATGTCAAATTTCAAATAATGTAGTCAAAAAAATTCCCTTTTAGAATTTGGAGAAGGCTCGAAATAACTAAGAGCTTGAAGAGCTGCCCCATTTTAGTCTTGGAAACTAGGTCTAGTGTAGCCCGCAGCGCCTGCATTTCTGCCTCCATAGCCATTATGTGTGAGCCTGGATTTGGAAGAGAATGGAGCATGCAGCAGCGCTGACTGTCCCTCCTCTAGGCCACAGTGTTTCCAGCGTGCCTCTAATTCCCTCTGAGAGCCTCTGTTACAAAGCAGGGTCTTTCCCTGCATCTGCTCTCTGCAGGCTGCTCTGCTGCCTACAAGGTGAAACCTGCCCTGTAACAGCTGTGCCTCAGGCCCCATCCACTAGGACTTAAGACAAAAAAGCAATGTGGGATACTAGCATTGACATCGTGAATAATAATATGCTATCTGAACACCCAGTGAGGCGCATCCCAGGCCACTATCATATAGTGAAATGAACACACCAATAAGGGCATTTCCTCAAATAGTTATATAATAATTATGAAATGCTATTTGCCCATTATTTGAATTGAAAGACCTTTATTGTACAAATTGGAAGGTACACACAGCCCAATCCTAGGTTGATGTCCTGACTTGTAGCTTATTCTTGTCTTTATTTCACTATTTTCGATGAATAAATGGCCTTCTAGAGGTGATTATTTATGTATCTACTCCAGTGCTCAAGGTGACTCTAATACCACGCCTGGCAGAGTGATGTCATCAGCTTTTTGAGAGGAACTCTCCAGTGGTCCAGTGACATTCTGAGGGCAAATATTAATCGAGGGGATTTAGACTTTAGCAAGCCAAAACACAAATGAAACCAGCCAACCAAAGGAAAATTAAAATGGGAGTTGAATGTTAATAGCCCTCAATTCAGGGCTAAAATTATTTACCTAAATCATTTTGTTGACCTTTCACGATCTCTAGATTATTTTGACTAACAGATTTCACGGTGCATATCGGAACACTGTACCACCTTTCCATTTCATGATGCCTCTCATCTCTCTACCTCTCTCTCTCTGCAGACTGTGGTTTGAATGTCCACAAACAATGCTCCACTATGGTTCCCAGCGACTGCAAGCCAGACCTGAAACACGTCCGTAAAGTCTACAGCTGTGACCTCACAACCCTGGTGAAAGCGCACAATACAGCGCGGCCCATGGTGGTGGACATGTGCATACGGGAGATTGAGTCAAGAGGTTAGTGTAGGGCGGAAGGGGGTGGGGCCACGGGTTGTAATAGCTTATTATACTGGAGGAGTGTTCTCTTCCGTCTCAATGCTCCCATATTATTCAGTTTTTATGGCTTTGTTTTCATATATACTACGGCTCAGGGTAAGAGTAATGTTCTTCATGGTGTAAATATAAATGCAGTTTAGTTAAAAGGGTATTTATTGAATTAATCCGAAGACTAAGTCCTCACAGGCAGAACAGTCATAATACTGGACCCTGATTTGCTGACAACACCAGCTCCTCTAATTCAAATGAGGCAAATCTGAGTGGAGGCTTTCCAGTTCAAATGCTGCAAACATTCCCTGATTGAACGGATTTCAGTGATTGTTGAGTGACAGGAGCCAATCGAGACCAAGTCCAGTCGAGATGAGCTGCCGGAAGTTAGTTTGAAACTGCCTGTAAAAAAGGGTGGATTTTAGAAAATGCAATAACTTTGAATTTAACCACTCAAACAAAATCTAAATGTGATAATGTTTTGTTAAATATCTTTGATCATGTACAGTATGTACAGTATATACATGTACAGCCCCTTTAAAAAAATACCATTTGAAATGAAGTGTGGGGCCTATTTACTGTATTAATCATGCTTGTGGTAATAAAGCTGTCCTTTCATTGTTAAATGAAAAACTTAGTCAGCAATAACAATTTTATTTTCATCACACACCTTAGCATGATTATCTACGCACCTACTTTGGTTGAGATGGTGGAAGTCTGATTATATTAATGACTGAGTTAATGGTCTTTTGTGGTAAGATGACAAAGAGGACTGATGAGAGGACTGGTAATTGTACCTCTGTAATGAGGAATAGATTACTCTGTTTCCTGCTGCCTCAGTTGATTGCATTTCAGTTAAATCATTCAACTATGTAGGAAACTCATCGCTCCCTCATTGTCTGCCCTCTAATATACGTCTGCAACTAAGTTTGATTTATGTCTTTATTATTTTGCCCAGTGATGCAGAAAACTATTTGCATCTGCCCATGTTATTCCCTTGCGTGACATTGTGGACATGTTATCCCTAATTTCTTATGCATATTTAAGAACATTTAATGGCGTTTCCTGTGTTACCCCAAGGCAACATATGGAGGTGAATTTGTCTACATTATTTGTCTACTCATACTTTCATGTGACACCCCTGATGATGTTTGAAATGCCATATTTGTTATGTTTGTTTCTGCCTCAAGGTCTGAAGTCTGAAGGGCTCTACAGGATATCTGGATTCAGCGATTCGGTCGAAGACGTCAAGATGGCGTTTGACAGAGGTATGTCTTCGTCAGGCTCTACTGACGCCTGTGGCTTCTTGTAGACAGTATGGTTATCGTCTTATAGATTTCTGTCAGCGCTCAACATGACGGGTGACTTTACATGCTTACATCGTCATGTGTTTAAGTAAGGCACGTTAAGAACATTTCAGATTAAGCAGAAAGTGACACATTTATGAGGGATTAGTGTCCATCTGCAGACCCTATCCTGACATGGCCCACTCGTGCAGGCTTTCACAGTGAGGACAGGGGTGACCTCAGGGCAACAGGAAACCACGGATCTCTCCCTGCCTCAAACATAGTTAAAACGCCACTGCAGGGAAAACCCTTCCGCTGTGTTGAGATTCAGTGGTAGACTTTGTGCGAACGCGCCCGTCTTGGCCCAGTGCAGTATGAATTTTAACTGTTGGAAATCCCTGGAGCTGTGGGCTAAAGCCTTAGCCAGAGCCGCGTGTCGGAGATCGCCCATGACAGAGTGTCATTCCAGCTCACGCCACTTTGATATTCAGTCCGCCAGCACAAGTAGGCCATGGCCTGCTCTGGATACCAAGCACAACTGAGGGAAAGTCAGAATAAAACGGGGCCAGACGAGTGACAGCAGCCACACGCAAAATACAGAGCGAGGCTATTTGTTTTTCTTCCCCCGAGGAAACACAATCTCCTTATTCCTCAATTCACACTGTGACGTGAAGCTGCTGATGTGGAAGCTCACTTTTTTGTGTGTGTGTTCTCTCCTTCTCTCCATCACATATCCTCACAGCTGGCGAGAAGACAGACATCTCTGTGAATGCCTATGAAGACATCAATATCATCGCGGGTGCACTGAAACTGTACCTCAGGGATTTGCCTGTTCCTGTTATCTCATACGACGCTTACCCCAGGTTCATCGAGGCTGCAAGTAAGTCCAAAGTAGACAAAGTAGTCTGACTTCGCAATTACAATACATCTAATTCCATGTTTTGGAATTTGCTGTATCTGAAGACAGCAAATAGTGACTGTTAGCCAATAGCCACGCTCCATGTGATCCCTAAATACGAGTCACATTAGGAAAGTGTTTGTTAGTCACCTTACAGTCACAAGCCTGCTTCTCTAAACTCCTATGGCCTTAAGTCCTGAATAAATATTCAGCTCCAATTCTCCAAATAATTTGCAAAGAACAACCATACAGTCACAGGGTTAAATGCATTAACATATCTCGAGCATGCACTCAGATTTCCTCCGAGAGAATAATTCATTTTATTACACGATGGAGAATAGTTTCATTGATTCCCGGTGAAGGTCAGAGAGAGTGTTTTCCGGTGTCTGCTTACAGAGCGGCTTCTCTAATATCACGCTCCTTCCTGTTTCCCAGAGCTCACGGACCCAGAAAAGAAACTCGAAGCGTTTCGCGAGGCTCTAGCACTGCTTCCCCAATCACACCGTGAAACCCTGAAGTACCTCATGGCACACTTAAAAAGGTGAGACATCCAATCCAAATCAGCTAAGACCTAAAACTCGTGTTTCCAGGATAAGCACATGTTTCTAACTTATACATACTTTTCAGGGTGACACTGAATGAGAAAGACAACCTGATGAACGCAGAGAACCTTGCCATTGTGTTTGGACCTACCCTCATGCGTGCCCAAAACCTGGACGCCATAACAGCACTCAATGACATCCGCTACCAGAGACAGGTAGTGGAGGTGCTCATTAAAAATGAAGCTCTTCTGAAAACAGATCAGGAAGATGTACAGCATTTTTATAGAACATCTAATCAATCTTTTGTGTAAAGACTTGGATGACTCTTTGTATTACATTATTTAATAAAAAATTTCTATGCCCTAATGTATGGACCAGTGCTGAACCTAACACCTTTCCTCCCCTGTACTGGGCGTGGATGATGTACCTTGCACTTGTATGTATGTCTCCCCATTTATGTCGGGGGATTTTCAGAAACTGACAGACCAGCATGCATGGTGCGGGGTCTTTGTTTTCTATTGCTTTGTAGTCGTAACCCAGCATGTGTTAAAGATCGTGGAGCGTTGTGTCTTTGCTTTTGTCTGTCCTGTAGTAGTGATAGTCCAGCTTCCTAGCTGCCTACTGTGCAGTTATTTCTGTGAAACATTGTATAGCTGGATATGAAATAAGATGCTGGTTTTTTGGGGTATTTTTTATTATCCTGTATTTTTTTACCTCCTCAACTCTTTTTATGTAACCTACTCAGTTCTTAGTTAAATGGCCTTTTAAGCCTTTCCTGTTAGAATCTGAAAACGAGAAATCAATGTGTGCTTTGGTACGTTTGCCTGACCTTAAAATTTGTATTGTGTTTAAACAGCGTTATTTGTACCGCTACTGTTTTTTACTGTAATGTTTTTGTATATAATTTGTGCATGAACACTTTAATTTATTAAACCTTGCTCTGAGAAATGCACTGCTGTATGCGTCATCTGAATTGCCGTAATGAAAATCAACTACATAAAATTTGTGTTCAATTAAGCTTTTCAGTGTCAGTATGTTGTACGGTGAATTTCAATTGAAGAAAATGGCTGATAGTGGAAAACAACAGTCATGGACATGCGTGCTCTGCTGCCCCTGGAAACACATGTGTCCCCCTGGCCTCGGATTGAATACTCTCCTGTGTTTCCCCTTCACTTCCTCCCTCTCTATTTTCCTTTTCATCACTCTGAATGAAGAATACAGACTAAACTAAAGTTAAATTGTCTGTCCATTCTCCTTTTTTAGAACAAAAATAGGTTTGCAAGATGACCCTGGCAAACAGGGCTGAGTCCTCCCATCTGCATATTCAGAGTGACACGTCGTGCCTAGATGCCACACGTGATTGTACATAAACCCCTCTAACAACACATCAGTCACACTGATTCACTGTGAGATTAAAACAAAACCCACAATACCTAAGGCATCAACCCTCTGTGCATTAGATATATTTCTAATTACTGGATAATGTCAATGTCACTTGTAATTTATGCATTTTAGGTTTAATTACCCACAAGCACTCATTGGTGGCTCATTACATGATCAAAGTGTTACTCCCTTGTTTGGCTGAGAGAACAAAGGCTGTTTTCATATTGGTTGTTTGGATGGTACTATATATACAATATATAATAACAATATTATATAGAATATAATAAGAACACCTCTCCTTATTTGATGCAAAATACTATCATGTAATTTTTATCCGCGCTGACTGTGGACTGGTGAGCTTTTAGGTTGGCTTATTATTGACAGATAGAACATTTTATATGCCCTGAGTTTTTGGCAAATGCTTCATGCTCAACCAGTGTTGTTCTCTGCTTTTGTTGCGCTTTCCTCGGGGGTTTTTATACCTCAAATTGCCCCGTATCGCAATTCAAAAGCAGTCATCGCTTGACATTTAATCACTTGGTTTTTGTGACCACATCACATTGAATTCATGCAAGCAGAATTCAGACCTGTCTTTGGTGATTGTGTAGAAAAATTGGAATTGCATCCAACCATTTAGCTTTTCCCCAACCATAATCAACCATTTCAGATATATAATACCTTCATCTACATTAGGCACCGGCTGTGACAGGAAGTAGACCACACCAAGACAGCTATCTACTGCTCGGTCAGCTGCTGCAATAACACGGTGACAGAAGTCTCCTCATGCACATCAAATAACGTTTGCCAAATGTATTGTGTGGTGGATGTGCCTTATTCACAGTAATGAGTCTACATTTGAAAGCGCCTGTGATCCATGAGATAACTGATCTTTCTCTGTTGATTGGATGGTACTGGTTTCCTCCTGCAGAAGGCTGACCTAAATGTCTAAATGTTAAAATATAATGAAATATGATACATCATCCATGTGAAGTGGAAATGTTTCTCATTCTATAGCTCTGCTTATTGTGTGCCATGGTTTGATGATATTAGTTATTTTCACATTTCACATAAAAGATCAGTATTGTGGTAAAGATGTGGGATTCATGTCAACTTCCTACTTACTGTAGGATTTTATGAAATATTATTTTATTTTATATGTTATGGTTTAATCACTGCTTCTTGTCCTTACCTTTTACTTACAGGGTAAATTTACATAAACTGTGATTTTATCTGTTGTACTTGCATCTTAAAACCCTCCAACATTCCTAAAAAATATTGATAAATTATTAACCACCTGTCAAACTACACAAATTAAGAGACTAAAACAATGAAAATATAGGATTTTCTCTTCCAAGGAATATTAACACGATTGTTAGATGTTGCTATTTTTGATCTCTTCCATGAAAACTCTAATCCTCATATTCTTCATGGAAGCATAAACATCCAGCATGTCCAATCAACATCCATTCCCTGCAGATGTTGAATAGATGCTCCATAGTATTTAATGAACATTTTAATCACATATAGACACCTAAAGAAAATACCGGTCATACTCCTCCAGAAACTGGAATCCCAGTTTGAGAATGGGAAGTGTTGTAATTAACATTGGACAGAGCACCAAGAGTGTCTGCCTGGGACTAGGTTGACAGAGCAGATTCAATGATGGCTTGTCCTGTGTTACATGACAGAGTTGGAGAAATGCAAA
>OMOT01002115.1:2837-16146 GCA_900312575.1 Acanthochaenus luetkenii
TTATTGTTGACATACAGAGCGAGGATCTCCAGTGCCTTGTCTTCATCCAGACCACTCTCCACTGCCACCTCATACTTGGCACCTACAAGATATATGACACACACACACACACACACACAACAAGTACAGTACATGCATCTTTGTTGGCAGATGGAAGAATAACCCCATGAGGCTAAATCAATCAGTTAAGTTTAATTAGGTTTGCATGTGCACTTTGGAGCACCACAAAAATAATACAACAGACAACAACCTCCAACCCTCCAAATCAAAATGTATATAAAACAAATCCAAGACCTGTGTGTATCCAAAACCACAACACACATTCCTATGAAAATACTCCTCAAGACACAAGCCAAAAATATTGTGTACGTACCACCAACAGAATCAGTGAGGCTTCTATCTCTGGTGGTCAGAAGTATCCGACACTGGATATCAAACGCCTTTAGCACTGTACTGTCCCAGATGTCATCCAGAATCAGCAGACATCTGAAAACCCAAACAGAGACAGACAAACTATCAGGGATCACAGCCTACTGCCATCTCGATACAGCCAGTAGCTGAAGTCCATCAAACCAGGACAAAAGGTTTCCTACCCAGTGGCTATCACTTTTCATCTCAGGATAACATGTCTTATTTTTCAATCACTATTTGCTGCTCCTATATTTGAACTGTGTTTCTGATCAGGCGGCACGGTGGTTCAGTGGGTAGCACCGTCGTTGCCTCACAGCAAGAAGGTCATGAGTTAGAATCTCCGGCCCGGTCCTTTCTGTGTGGAGTTTGCATGTTCTCCCCGTGTTCACGTGGGTTTCCTCCGGGTGCTCCAGTTTCCTCCCACATTCCAAAGACATGCAGGTCAGGTGAACTGAAGACTCTAAATTGCCCATAGATGTGTTTGTGTGCAGTATTGTATATGATGTATATGTAGTATGTATATGATGACGTAGTATGTATATATGAAGCAATGTAAAGCCGTTTGAGACATGCTTGTATAAAAGGGCTATATACGGTAAATAAAACATGATTGATTGATCAGGACTGTGTTTCCTTTCAATTCATTTAGCTGCTGTGGACACCCACAGCTGGATAGGAGATTATATTATTTCTTCTTAACTGCGTTCCAGAATGAGGTCCCATGTCTTTACCTCTTTGCTGTGGCATTTTTCATGTCGAAATCACCAAGCCCAATTCCATTGCACTGGATACTATAGCTATGAAGTATTGAATCTTGAATCTAGATGTTGGCCAACAGCGATATCTAGCTACAGGTGTTACTGTGCAAAGTACATCATGTTAATCTGAATGTGGTAAATCACCTGGGATATTTGCGCAGCATGAGGAAGCGCAGGCGCTCCTTGGTCTCATCCAGGGTGCTGGGGGGCCGGTGGAGGAACTGGGGATCCTGGCTCTGCTCCAGACGGAAACACAGTGACTGGATCTTCACCAGCAGGTCTGGCTTGTCCAGCTGGCCGATGGACAGCCAGTGGACGCCTCCGGGAAAGCACTCTGCAGATAGCGAGGAGGAGGGCAGAGGTCAGAGGGGCAATAAGTGTCAAGTTACCGGTGAATTTGGGGGAGTTGACCATTAGACAATCATGTTTCAAATTGTTCTCTCATGCATCAGAGACAGTGCTCTATCAATATGGACAAGTATCAATAATTTATGATAACATAACATTATCCTCCTAGATAAGTCCATTGGTGATCTATAAAACTCAATCAAGTACAGATGTAAAGATGTAAATCAGTCCAGGGTTATTACATGTTTTCCACTACTTTTTTCTTGACTTTGATTCTCTGACTGTGCTTAAAGATCTTGGTCATTTTCTAAATGATGTATCCTGATAGTGACTGGGAAATATAACTGTTGTCTAGCGCAAATCATTCTATAATCTTCACAACAACAGAGATCCCAATAGGTAAAAGGACATTAAATATGTATTCATACATGTGTAAACTTTTCAAGATGTGGATATTATCCCATTTCCTTTCCAGACATTTTGTACAATTCCCCAAATTTTTAAGACCTGAAAATAATCACGTTCTTTTTCCACACTCCAGACCTATATAGGAACCCTGTCAGTCAGAGCATGGCAACCATCCCTTCGTATCTGTAACGACTCATTAAATCATTAAATATCCCATTACTCACCTTCAATGAGCGAGTGGTCCCGGACAGCCTCAGCAGCCAGGATAGACTTGCCTGAGCCAGCCATGCCAAAGATGGTGACCCAGCCGGGCTCTTTCTGGAGCCGGTAGAGTTTCTCCCTGACCCGGTTCACCAGCTCCGGTCTGCTGACAAACACTACGGGCCTTTGGGGCACGCCGCCCTCGCTCAGCACCGTCTGGACTGTGGGACACAAAGGAAATGGATTGACAGAGAGGAGGGGAGGATTAAAAGCAATCAGACAGACAGATTATGTGTGTGGAAGTATCACAGTGTATCACTACTGGTTAAGTACTGCAGAACATTCATTTGAGAAATGTTTCTATACTCAAGTTTTTCTGAACCTGTTCACATGCTAAAATGTATCTTCTCCATGCATAAAACTGCATACTTAGTAATAGAAATGAGTGCAGCTTCAGCAAAAAATTAAGTTATTTACACTGAGTCCACAATTGTGCTGCTGCAACATGTTAGGCTGTCACCATTATTTTCATATTAACCATTTGGCTAATGTGGAGCCTGTGTCAACATTAAGTGTCATGCGCTGCATAATACATGTCAAACCAAAATAGCACACGCAGGCATGCAAAAAATACAACTGGTTAAATCAGCCAGCAGTCACTGCGCATTAAAACATTTTGTCCCATGCTTATTCACTCCCACACACTCACAGCCTTCCAAACCTCTGCTTTCACTCCTGGTCAAAACACCCACGGCTCCCCTTCCTCACCATAAGGTGTGCCCCCGTCAGCGAAACTCTTGTGGGCCTCGGGGGAGACGAGCGGTAGGTTGTTGTGGAGCAGATTGGCCAAATCACTGTAGCTCTCCTTGACCAGGGCGTTGTAGAAGGAGATGTAGGCCTGGTTGTCCTTCCTCAGCAGCAGCTCCAGCAGGGCCACAGCCTGATCCCTCCTTGTGGGCTGGAGAGAGATATCATGAGATGAGGACTTCATAATATGCATTTCACATGCTGCATTTTGCTGATGTAAATTTCCATGATAATGTTATTTTTCAGAATAAAAAAAGTTATAAAAGGATAAACCGTCTGGTTTTCACTACATATGTGTTTGCTGTCTAAAAGTGTCCATATAAATGTATGAAAACAGCTGGAAACCATCACCTAATGCAATGGATGTGTGAAACAAAATGCAAACAAAATTCTGGTATATTCCTGTAAAGTGACCCACTTATAAAAGTACCTGATATTCCCTGAATTCCCCAGAGAATGTATCTAATTCCCTGACTTTCCCTTTTGGAATACAACTCTCAAAATTCCTTCATTGCCCAGTGGTAGCTGTGTTTTACATTTTATGCATATAGCTGACAAGATTATCTAGACTAGAGCAACTTACAATGAGCAACACAGAAGAATAAGAAATGTTACAAGCAACCAAGAGTAAGGGATGCAAAGGTCAGAGCCACAGCGCCCAGACAGTAGATTAAACAAATATTCCTGTGATTCTTGAATGATCATGTAGGACAGAGAATAGCTAAGTAAAGAGATGGGAGTTGAAGAGTAAAGGTCAAACTGATTTTTGTTGGCCTACTGGTTAGACCGAGCATCCCATAACCTAAAGCTTACAGGTTCACTTCCCACATGACACAACAACTTTTCCAATTTATCCTGATCATATACTGTGGTGTCGAGCATGTGAGCCAATTGTGGATGAAGGGAAAAGCAAACACAAAACATTTCCGGGACATCCTGGTAGGTGTAAATTCACTCCAGCTCACTGTCGTTGTTGCATGTCATACCCTTTCTATCTCCCATCTTACCTGTCCCTTTAAAAGAAAAAGGGGGAAAACTAAATGGGTTCCATAATCCCTTTACCCTCCCACCTTCTGCAGAGGCTTACCTGGCTCCTGATCCTTTCCTCCTCGTCCACAGTCAGCACACCATCACTGACCATGTGGTCCATCAGGTAGGAGGCCTTGATGTCCTGCTCTAAGACAGGGCGAGAGCGCAGCAGACAGCTCCGCGCCCATTCCTCCATCGCCATGGCAGCACAACACACCAATCATGCAGCCTCTGGAGAAGCAGGAAAGAGTTTGGTGATGATTGACAAGAGGTGGATCCCGTTGCACTGCAAATGAATGGACGAGATCCAAGGAAGTTTCATTAACTCGGGGAAGTAATGGTTAGGATACGATTCTAAAAGTCGACTTGTCAGCTTTCCAAAGAAGCCTTAGCAAGGTGAAACATAGCGGGGCTAGGTGAAACAAAGCACCATACAGCTAACTAACAACACAGAGATTCAACAGTGTCCACCAAATGTTAGGTTATAAATCGAACACAGTCTATAACTACAGCTAGTCTACTAACCTGTTTAATAGATGGTTGATCTATTTATTTATTCTCGACGGCAATAACAGCCCAAGTTGATACTAAAATGTCAAAATAGTCACCATGATATTTGTAAAGTGCTGTAACGTTAACGTTAGCCAAACAGCTGCTACTAGCAAGAAATGAGCATATAGCTTTTGACACTTTATGACAGCTGTACAGCGCCTGCGAAAACTGATACTGCATGTTCCGGTTTAAACCGTTTACAGTGTATAGCGATAAACGCGACCTTTCGTCTTATCAACTAACGTTAACGTTAGTACAGTGGCACACTTTCCTCATGTCAATACTAGTCTCGACAAGTTGACTCACTCTGACTTGCTAGAAAATGAAACAAAGAAAGTAACCAAGGGTAGACGCTTACGAATATCTTATTTTCCTTAACGAGGAAGTTCTTAATCGAACTGTTTACGGCGATGAGATAAAGTCACTTAATAATTCGACGAGTAAAGCACAATTTCCCTGTGCAACAATAAACTACATGCTCAATTTTGAAATAAGGGAGCTTCCTGATTCACGACAAAAACAACTTCCCGGTGTGAAGCAGCCAATAGCGTGGCGAGATTTTATCGACGTCACAAGTTGAGCCCGTGCACGCTTTACAGTAACTGGGCAAAGGGAGCTGATGCTGCTGTTGGATACTCTTCGTCAGATCGTAAATATGAGTTATATGCACATTCATACGCGTTTGGTTGGAAATAACAACAAAATGCTTCCTGTAACAAGAGTTTTTTGATGGCGGTTGTTTTATTTCAGAAATCAAGCGGCACAAAGCTTCTTTGTGCTGCAGCGGCAGAAGAAAGAGGAGAAAATGTGCATAATATAAATTATTTTTGCGGCCGAAAGTTGTCATGTGCATCACCTTTACCCTAAATTCTTGACACAGCTCCTATTCTCTCCAAGTCCCAAAGTTGGGTATCACAGAACATTTCTTTGTTGGGTCGTTCATGTGCGCTGACTTATAATTTCAATATTTCCGACAGCTTGTGAAGGTTGCAATACCGCCTAGTGACAACTAGAGATGTAAGCATGTTGTTTATTCCACACTGTACTGACGCAGTGATACTGCACTTATAGGTAGCCACCGATAGATCTGTAATACAGTGAAAACAACCTGTTCAGTGTCTGACATGTCAGATTAAATACGTTTATACTTCTTCCAACTCCTTTTCGCGCATGTAAATTGGGGCGACATTGATTATCTCCTGTATTTTTTTTCCTTCTTGTTTACTGTTTTCAACAACTGCTTTTTACAATTTTACATGTTCGAAATAAAGTCATCAATCAATCGATCAATCAATGCTGATTTTGTGGCAGACGCCACAGAATAAATATAATAAATCATGCAAGATTCTATTAAACTTGTAATTCCAAAGTGCTATATATCCATTCTTAAACATTTATTTTTAGTTGCCTCAATTCATTTTCCTGAGTCAGTTCAACTAAAAACAACAAAAACATTGGGCCAACATGTAATGTCAAGTAAACATTTTGTGGCAAGAAGGTTATTCCCAGCTAGAAGTTGGAACATTTATTTTAAACCACAGGTGGCCTAATACTTTTAACAGAGCTTCATTATGTGGAAAAACAATTACATTTTGAATGTTATTTCTTGTGTATGAATGTATTTTACTTGGTCCAGTTAGAATTTGGTTAGAGTTAGGGCTAACCCTAACCCTTAGAATTAGATGTGTTAGGGTTATGGAAAACCAGGGATACAACAACCCTCCCCACACAACCCAACGGTTGTGCTGTTGAAATGGAGAGCTGAGGAAAACGCACTGGGTTAGGGTTAGGGACCTCAAGTCAATGAGGTCAGGGGAATGCACGGTCCATCACCTATGGCCAACCAGACATCTTCAATAGTTGCTCCGTTGATTAAAACTTGATAATCCCAAATAGTGTTTATTTCTCTCCCCATAGACGGTGAAACAGGTCTCAGGCACACTTTTAGCACACAAACGAATGAGAAGAAAGTGGATTCTGCCAAATTATAAAATAACATAGCTGCCATGCAAGGCTAAGACCATTTCCATCCACCCGGACCTTTTATCCTACAGGTTATGGTCTGTTCAATATGGGTTCAGGTGTAACACCGACTCCGACCCAAAGAATAATAGGCCTTCTTTATGGATCCAGATTAGGAGACGGAACCAAGGGGCAAATTGGGCCAGTGCCAGAAGCCCCCACCAGGGCACAGGAAAGGGTTAGGCGTTTGGCCTAGGGTCCAGGCCAGGGTTAGGGGGTGTTGTTAAGATTAGGGCAAAGAAGAGTGGCATGAAGACAATATGGTTATCAAATCCAAGAATTCTGAGTTGGTACTTGTGTCCTTGTGGATAACTATCTGGAAGAGAACCAACTTCTCAGGAACGCAAGAGCAGAAAATCATCTTTACACTTGGGGATGGACTGTGTGCTTGATGCTACGCAATCAATTAAAACACACAGCTCTTCATTTTCCCAGCTGATGCAACTCTGAACTACAGACTGTAGCGCTGTTTGGACGGCTCAGTCGTCTCAATTCTTCATTCCCACCATGTTTCTTTATACATGAATTGGGTTTGTATCATCATTTGGAATGTTCTGGGTGAGTTTGGTTGGTCACATGGCAAAAGTAATCGTGTCATTTACATGCATGAAAGTTGCATTGTGTAAAGTCAGCCTAAGCTTCAGACTAGTTCAAATGCATATGAAGGCTCCCAAGTCTTTGATTTCAAACATGAAGTTGTCCTGATGGTTATTGATGGGAAAAATGATCCAGGCAAAATAAACAATTTTTAAATAAAAGTCACACATTTTGTTGTAATCATCAATGTATTAAAATAATCAATTAATACACTGTCAAAAATAATCACTAAATCAAACAATCAATATAGTGATCATTCAATGAACATTAATACATCAGTAAGTATTCAAAGAATCAGAATGATTAATTAAATGACCAAACTGATGGAAACATCCATCCATCCATCCATCGTCTATACCCGCTTACTCCTATTCAGGGTCACAGGGGGCTAGAGCCTATCCCAGCATGCATTGGGCGGTAGGCTGATGGAAACAAGGAATGGTAAAAACACCTGCCAAATCTGTATGAAATCAAAATGTAACATGTAAAATCTTACTGAATAGATATCTGAAGATGAAAAGTTAAGATAGTAAAATCAATATAAAGAAATCCATAATAGGAAATAATCAATGTCATGAATTAATAATGCAAAGATGTTACTCCGAATGCAAGCTGTACATAAAGTCTTTGTCTTACAGCAGGCAAGCAATATTAAGCATTCAAAGTTAAAGAATGGTAAGTAAAGAAATCAAGCAGCACAGTTACTTTGTGCTGCAGCGCTAGAATTAAGGAGAAAGTGTGCATCAGACATGTAATTGTTTAAATTAATGTATTACCCAAATGTTGTATACATCACTTTTACCATCATTTGCTAACATGCTCTAAACCTTTTCCCCCTCAACACATCTCGGCAACTTGGGTATAATAGAAAATTCTGACGTTTCTAGTTGTACATACAGTACCACGTTTTGGGTCATTCGTGTGCATTCGTAATTGAAATATTTCCGACAACTCTTGAAGCCAGCAAGACACTGGAAGAGATGGAGCCAAGATTTCCTATTTCCTCTGAAGGTAGGTAAGAGGGTAGCTGAGACCTTCTAACCCCAACTATTTCCTGTAGTAAATGCCTCTGCCTGACTTGTTGTGTGAGAGGTTCTGTTACACATCTAATTTACATGGTCGTGTATGATCCTATACGAGGACTGACAAACCACGATACATCAAGTATCCACGTGTCAAAGACTGAATTTAAGCCTGCCATGTTTGGCTGCATAGATTTCTACATTCTTCTTTCCAGTCTTTTTTCAGAGCACCTCAAATGTTTTTAACAGCAAATAAAACATTGATAGATCCAGGGATTTTATACAGCTTGACATTTTATTGTATCAACTGTTACAGAGGAAAAATAACAACCATTTCCCATATATTCCCGTAAACTTTTGTCAAACAATATAAATGCTTTTATTTAATCTCCATAATACATTTTGGACACAAAATATTTTTGAGTTCAGCACCTTTCTTTTCCTTAAGGGTTGTGACAGTCGACGTTGAGACATCATAGAAATACAATGACAACTACAGTACCTCAAAAGGTTATGAAGAGAGTAACTAAATCAATATAAGAAGCATTCCAATAAGTTAAAGAATACACCATTACAAAAACCCAAACAAATTACTCAAGAAGTAACAACCAAAACACAAAAACGAATCATGCAGACAACAGTTGTTTTCCTTTAAGAAGTCAAAGGGTTTTGTATTTCCATTTCTTGCTGGTCAAGTAATATCAGTGGATGAAAAATTATTTACAAAAAATGACTTAAAACGTACATAATGTTTAGTTCCCTGGCTATTAAAACATTTAACGGGAAAGCGGTCACTATGACATAAGGGCTATGTCTGGCATTAACATCTTCAAAGATGGCACTTAAATGCTTGGGCTAATGGCAATTATACTGTAGTTCCTAGTCTATGTGCTAACTCCTTAACTTTAACAATGATAAATAGCGTATATATGTAAAGCATGTGAAATGCTACTATACTACTTACGGCTGCGGCAGTAGCTCAGGGGTAGAGTTCCCGCCCCGCAACCGCAAGCCCCAAAATTGCTCCCGTTGAGCAGGACGGCTCCTTGCATGGCTGCCTCCGCCAACGGTATGATATGCAAGTCGTTTTGGATAAAAGTGTCTGCTAAATGCTGTAATGTAATCTATATAAATATATAGGCTTGCATTTTCTTCCTCGCTGCTTCATAAAGCTTATGAAATAGGTATACATTAGTACGGAGTTTGACTACTCCCTTCGATGCAAACACATATTTGCTATGCAGTGGTCACAAAAAGGTTTACTAGAAAGACTGGCGTTCAGCTTTTGATCTGTGAACGTTCACGGGAGTCTCACTAAGGTGTTATAAAGCATCTACCACAAAGGAGGCAGGTCACTTTCAACCTGGAACGTGTGGTGTAACTCTGCAATGTTTTGCCTTTTGCATGGCCTACACTGCAGCAACCCCAATGCTCTCATAATAAATGCAGTGGTGAAAACTTCTATGTAGGGGATAACTGCAACCATCACAATGCATTGGCAGAGGGCAGTTGTACTGCCTAGCTATTGTAGTGCCTCCTTAACTTCAGCTATGTCTATTAGCATAAAGGCTCCAGAGACCAAATGTTTTAATGGGAGGTGACAGAGTCCTGAGCGGTGTCCTGAGGAGGGCGTGGTGCTGGCGGGGCGTTGCTGAACATTAACTTCCCGAGGATGTCTGCGTAAAAAGGTCCATAGACACTCTTGTTGTAGTTGACCAGAGAGATGAATTTTGCTCCCAGAGATGCCAGTTCAGGCTTGATGGCAGTCAGGCCAGCAGGAACCTGTTCAAGTTTGGCCTGGGGCTTGGAATCATACATGAGTGCCATGAAGTGCTGCTGTACACGTTCCTCTGTAGAGAAATCAAGAGAAAGAGACAGAGAAAGGGGAAGATAACTGGTTAGAATATCCCAAACAGGATACACTTGCTGACTTCCTAATCACCTCAATGTTTGTTTATCCCACACTGTACGTTTAAGTAAAAACACCTTTTGGGTATTCTGCTTCACACTTGCACCAATGCATACAGCATTTGAAGTACAGCGCAAGACTTCATATACGCTTTGGATTACACAACAAGTGGAGAATGGGTGAGCGTCTTACCGACGAGAGTGCGGATGGGATCGTCCTTCTGGGCGATGCTGCAGATCTGGCCTTCGAGGGTGGTCTGCAGCGCCGGGGTCAGTGCGGGGAAGTTCCTCTCCGTTAGAGACTTGTTGAGCTCACAACAGATCTGAGCACTGGCGTCCTTTAGTGCCTCTTCCAGGTTAAAGTCCCTACAGATCATTCAGGGGAGAGCAGAGTTCTGGGATGAGCACCCACTTCAGGTTGTGTGTTCTGATTGTTCAATGTGCACATTAATATATCATATCTTGCATGTATAGCATGTAGTAAGCATGTGTGTGTGTGCATGGCCCGCTTTACACCTGGTATTAACATGTGTCTCGTGATTGGATCGTGTCTTGATATGATGCAGCTGGATTACATTTACACCTGACATTAAAACACATCTGCAGTATACTTACTGAAATCGGATTTCTTTCCTTAACCAAAACCCAGATTGCCGCACATGTC
Source organism: Acanthochaenus luetkenii (assembly GCA_900312575.1). Classification (NCBI taxonomy): domain Eukaryota; kingdom Metazoa; phylum Chordata; class Actinopteri; order Beryciformes; family Stephanoberycidae; genus Acanthochaenus; species Acanthochaenus luetkenii. The sequence continues at coordinate 13,565 of OMOT01002115.1, forward strand.
ACTTCCTCTCTTTGTATTTACATGTGTCTTTGTATTTACGTATCTCTTCGTATCTCTTTGTATTTACGTCCTTTAAAAGTGACAGTAAACACCTTGTCTCATTGTTCCCCTTCCACAAACATCCTGACAACCTGGCAATAAATTGCATCCTGGTTGATCAGACTGTATTTGGATAGAGCAAAAATGCATAAAATCAATAGCAACAGGCAGCTTGATAATTTTCAGGATACATGTGGATGGGGAACAAGTGAGATGAGGTAAATTGTAAATGGACTGCATTTATATAGTGCCTTTTACAGTCTTTTTCACACGCCCAAAGTGCTTTACAGTTAGCCTCACATTACACACACACACATTCATACACCGTTGGCGGAGGCAGCCATGCAAGGCGCCAACCTGTTCAACAGGAGCAATAGGTGTCCTGCTCAAGGACAGTATGACAGATTATTTTTCCCAGGAGGAGCTGGACTCCAACCTTCAACCTTGCAGTTGCTGGGTGGGAACTCTACCTCCTGAGCCACTGCCGCCCCCAAGGTGTTTACCGTCAATTTTAAAGGATGGAAATATTACGAGAGGAAGTGATGTGCATGTCAATCTGCATTTTGGTATGGTAATCAGAAATACAATTTCAATGTATGCCAGTGACATTTTAATGTCAGGTGTAACCGTGACTTTCAGTGCGCTTCGAGTGCATTTATGCCTTGCTTTTATGTGCTCTTTGCTCAGTCCTCTACTATGTAATAATCAATTGTATTAGAATTTAGTTTGTGTTTTATGGGTAAAAAAGTGAACTGACTGGCTGTGTATCCCATCCAGCAGCACACTGGTCATCCTCTTAAGACGGTCAGACAGGGAGGGCAGGCCCTGGATAGGCCCTCCAATGGCGCTGTAGACAATGAGTAGCACCTCATTCACTGCCTGACACTGCTGGAGCCGCCACTGAATCTCCCGCAGGCGCAGCTCATCCGTCATCAGGGTCTAGAAGGGACCCAAAATGAGAAGTTTCAGTACAATTAACAACAGCTGCAGATTTCTGTGTTTAAAAAGGAAGTCTGCTCTTTGATGCCACGTTAATAAAGGGGAAAAATCTGTCCGATGAAATCATCCACCCATAATAATTGTTTGATGAACACCTGGGAGATAAGATGTGTAGAAAATACATTCACGTCATTATAATATATGTACTGAGTGTTACCATTCCGTAGAATGAGGAAGAAGGGCCTGAATGCTACAAAATGCTTTAATGAAGAACTGTGTTATTTGCTGTGACTGAAAGCTCAACCCTCTATTAGCTACTTTGCATGTGAATACCAACTGAGTTGTGATTGGGTGTGAGAGATCCCTGTGTAGAAAATAGGCAGCCATTAGTGTTCCACTCCACTATAACTTATACAGTGTTTTTAGCCTTGTACGTGGATAACTGAGTTCAGTGGATAAGTTTGTTGAGAATTTGACATAAACCCAGGTGTTTGTGCTCCTTAAAGCAAGCTTAAAATGTAGTGTAACTTGCTATCAGCGCAACAGCTCCTTAAAGTCAAACCAATAAAAAGGCAGGCTTAGTCAGTTAGTCGGATTATGACTAGGGCTGGGTTTACTAAACGGAATTTCCGATTCAAGTCGATCTTCATTTGAATGATTCGATATCGACTCATAAAATCCTGAGACCGATCTTTTAAAATATACCTTTTCCTGTGGATGCGTGAAGCTTTAACCTCGTTAGTCTCGCATGGCCTTTGGTTCTTCACACAAGGCCTGAGGCCACTTAACAGTTTTCCGCCATTTCCGCCACATTTGTTTACAAGAGTAGTAACGAGTATAATGTCGCCAAAGCCACAGAGAATATAGATTGCCTAAATAAATATGGAGACTTGCAGTAACTGTCATATACGGTAAACATTTACCATGCAATGTTACTAAGAGAGTTATGGTAATACAGAGACATGTGTAGAGTAGACCGGGATACGGACTGAGAGAGAGTTAACGTGTTATGCCAAGTGACTTTAAATAAGACATTGTTCTGATAAAATCCTCCGTCATCATTTTACAGTAACCATGTGCTGAGGATGCAGCTAAATTAGGAAAGGACTATCCACTAACATTTTAATGTAAGAAATTATTGTTATCTGTAAAATGTTTACATAAAATATCGGTATCATTACATTACATTACAGCATTTAGCAGATGCTTTTATCCAAAGCGACCTACATGTCATACCGTTGGCAGAGGCAGCCATGCAAGGTACCAACCTGCTCAACGGGAGCAATTCGGGGTTAGGTGTCTTGCTCAAGGACACTGCGACAGATTTTTCCCAGGAGGAGCTGGACTCGAACTGCCGACCTTGCAGTTGCGGGGAGGGAACTCTACCTCCTGAGCTACTGCCGCCCCCATACAAGTATACATTGCATGCATCATATACATAGTACATCACACCATGCACCACACTACACACAAACACATATATTTGCATGTCTTTGACTGTGGGAGGAAACCGGAGCACCCGGAGGAAACCCACGCGAACACGGGGAGAACATGCAAACTCCACACAGAAAGGGCCAGGCGAGATTTGAACCCAGGACCTTCTT
>OMOT01002119.1:7645-25215 GCA_900312575.1 Acanthochaenus luetkenii
GCCAATAGTCATTCTGACCCTACTAACTCTGCCACATCACTCTATAGATGATTATTTTACAAAGCAACAAATATTAGAATACGTGAGATGATGGGGGTCTAAAACCACAAAAATGTGTAGTTGTGTGTATATCAGGAAAGTGCAACAGTATATTTCCATAGTTTCCCAAACCTTTTGGGGCCATTTCTAAACTTCATCAAAACCTGATCAAGAGTGGTCTTCCTTGTGCTCCTTGTACCTGGGGGTGATGTAGGCCTGCAGATCTGTCCCTTCCTCTGGGGCCAGAGGAGCATCGCTGGCAATGTTGAGGAAAATCAGGTAGAAGGCAACATAGTGAGTGATGAGCCCCAGCAGCACCACTGGGTTCCTCCCAAACCGGTTGCACTTGTTCAACATCCCGAAAACGCCCCCTCCTGGACACACACATAAGCCACACCAAAACAGACAAAAGAAGAAAACACTCCTCAGGACATGTCCTTGTTCTCAATCCTGCATTTTCATGTGGCCCACTGCATAGTGAAGATTAAAAGGACCACGGCACAGCAAAGCAGACTCACCTAAGATCTCTCCAATGCCAATAAAAATGCCAGAGACGCCGATCAAACTCTTGGCATCTTGCCCAAACCGTGTCATGGCTCCAATACAAGTCCCATACACTCCGCTGTAAAAGGTCAGCTCCAACCCTGTTAGTGAAGAGAGAGCAAAGGGCATGAATTCAAACGTATTCATTATATTTCACCGTATACCACTGTTCTTGCGTACTTCTGTTGCAGCGCACTCTAACAACCACACTGTATTGCACTGTGTTTTTTTCTTTTACCCACCTGTGTATGCAATAGAGGAGCTCAGCAGCAACATCTCTTTGGTGACCAACAGTTTACATGCTTTGACTGCAACAAGAAAGTGTTACATAAGAGACAGTCCTGTTAGCTAATGGCTAAAAATTCGTGGAAGTTTAATATACAATGTGGGATAAAATATTCTACAAACTTACTAAATGCATCCATAGCCTGGGAGCGGAGGCAATGGCATGTGTGAGGTGATCTGTAAAGAGAAGGAAGTTATAAACATTAAACAGTCAGCAGTTAGCACGAAGAGAACTGTACACTAGGGTTAGACAGATATGGGGTTTTGAAGGCCGATAGATATTTTTTGGCTTGAAGATGCCAATAGTTGACATTCTGTGTGCTACAAAATCCCAGAAAGGATTCAGCGTTTCTCCCAGAATTGTATTCTTGGCAGGTTGTAAAATACTAGGAAACAGCATTTAGACCATGGGACACTAAAACTCTCCAAACCAGGATAGTAATAACAATTCAACCAGAAATGTATTGTGCAATTATATATGCATTAATCTTTTTTCTTAAAGGAGTCTGGCCCTTGTCCTTTTGCAGACACTTTTTTTGTCTTGTAGAATTCACCTTCCAACTCATTCCCAAACTAGACGTGGTTGTTGTGGCAACTGTATCACAGCAGTTTCAATGAGAAGTGTATAAATGAGAAATGTATAAGAGACAACAAAGGATAGCATTTACAGTTGAAGGTCACCTGTCCTGTGCCGTTCCACTAAAAAGTACCATTCTTCCTCTGGGCCGGATGACACTCACCCAGCGACGGAGGCGCTCTCTGTGGACTCAGCCTGCAGCAATGCCTCTGATGTCTCCGAGGGCGTGGCTTCAGGGTCAGGCTTCCGGATCAGAAAGAAAAGGAAGCAACCCACCAGGCTGATGACCGTGAGAGAGATGAACACCGTCTGGCGGTCCTTGTCTGAGACACAGAACGCCAACATGAGTCACACACTTCAAATTAGATTTCTTATGAGAAGTGACATTGGCATGGGGAACGAAATATGTGAATAGCAACAAAAAAACACTTATCAGACATAGATTTAAAAAATAAAAATAAACGTGCTAAATACCTGTTATGTGAACATGTCCATGCCAGGCAAAATATATGTATAGGTTTCCAAAGAATAAGCTGCAGAGAGATAAGGGATGTTGGGAAAATCTTTTGAATTGAAAAAGTCAATGTATAATTAAGAGTGCATTAAGAAACACAGTTCTGCACAAAAGCAACAAGGGTGAAATACATGCGAGCAAAAGGGTTTACCTGAACTGCAGCAGGGCCCAAAATATGCCACTGTTTCTACCAATGGTGGAGTCAGTGGAGTTGATGGCAAGCACATTTCCCTGTGCCGTCCACAACACTAGAGCACAAAAATGAATAGAAATTATTATCAGAAAACGTTTCAGGTGCAATATAATTATTTGCCAGCTAGGAATGATATAAAGATACTGTCACTTTACCTGCTGCGCCTATTCCAACCAACACAGAGGCTGTATAGAAGCTCCAAGTATACGGGTAAATGAACATAGCAATGTACCCACTGTGGAAAACGACATTAAGAAAGATTAGGAGCCTGGGTGAGCCTGAACAAATGACATATTAAGTTGTGTTGGTCAGTGCGGGAGAGTGGGGTTTACCTGTATAAAAGTCCACTAAAGAACATTGACAGCTGTGGTCCTATGACAACCACTACTGAAGGGGCAATCAGGTTGGATGCAGAGAAAACTCCATAGATGACGGACATGCTGCATGTGAGGAACAATGGGACAGTTAGGATGGATGCATGTAATAATGAACAATTTGAACCACCATCCAAACCACAGAATATATTCTTGATAGAAGATCAATTATGACTAACAAGTTGCACACACGTGTTTTCAGATGATTTTAACCATTCTTAAAGCCGAACTAGGCAACTTGGCATTTTGGTGGCCCCATGTGGCAGTGGGAGATAACGGAATTGTTCAAAGTTCTGAGGACTTCATTGGCCAGATGTCAAGCAACACCTCAGTAAACTGCACACTCCTTTGACATGAATGTTTTGTCCTTCGTGGGTGGAGATAGTGATAAAAATATTTTCACTGCAGGTTCAGCTCTGTGGACGGAGCACTCGCCGCTCTTATGTTTCGATTTGTCACTTCCTGAAGTGACTTTACCCAACGACTGAAAGTAGTTTGAGCAAATAGGGTGAATCTATGGTGTCTCAATTAGTACAGATGAATTGCTCTTCTCTGTTGCAGTCCCCGTTTGTGATTTACACGGATAAGACGGGCGTACTGTTAGATAGAAACTGTCCCAGTGGTTTACAAAGACACCAACTGCTAAAACAGGCAGCACCACAGTCATAGATGCATGAGTCTTACTTCTGGAAACCTTGGCTCACTGGTATGCAGGGAACTCAAAGAAAACGCTGTTCCCTAAACTGGTTACCTAAGATTCAGTTATCCTTCCGAGCTCTTTGACTGTGGCAGATTTGATTACACTTTGTCGCTAGCCGTGACCAAGTCTGGAATCACCCTGGGAAATGACTCACGCTGTCGTAGTAAGAGCTGTAGAGATGTCGTGCTCTGGATACCAGCACCAGCTAAAGAGTCTAAATGTAAAATGTAATGTGAATGGATAACACAGTAGCGGTGTGTGGCTGTAGTAATACCGATAGATTACCTTGTGTATCCACTCCCATGGAACTCAGAGCTATTGAAGCTCTTGATAACAGTTTGCTGGATAGACAAAAAAAAAGTGTTACAGTATCAGCTCTGGGTTCTGTGGGATCAGTCTGGAATGTGAATCCGTAAATTCAAACCTACCTCTATATTGCCGCATGTTTGAAAAGCAGTGAACATGAACATAAAGCCGAAGCCTAGGATGATGATGTTCAAGAGTGTCTTTCCCTCTGGACTCATTTTGCAGTGTCAAATTCCTTGATGGTAAATTAATACAAAAATCTACCGGGGTCAACAGCACGTCTGAGAATAAAACAGAATACACGTCAGAAAAGTGTGTATAACTTGAATATACCCATCCAACGATTCCTTAGATTTAAAACCACTACTGACCTAGAATGGAAATCCCACTGCTACCAAACACCATTCAAACACCTGTACATTTCATCAGCAGACATACACACCTCGTAGATCACCTTTCATGCCACGTTAGCTGGTACATTTGGCATACCCATTTCAATAAAATCATGACGTTCACTCCCACTGCCCGCCGCCAACCTACACCGGACTGTGGGAATGACAGGCCAACCAATAATAAAAGTTGAGATTTTATTGAAAGAAGTGTTGCTTGGTGTATATTAGGTATATGGCAAATTATAGAACGGCATGTGTGTTTGACGATAAGCGAGGTACAATTAAATAGCCAGATATGTGAATGGAGTTTGACTTATGGTACAAGAGGAACGCATCGGGAATACGACTGACCTTGGTCACAAGAGACAGTAGTTCCCTTCAGTAAAGCAAGCAAGTATTATGGTTGTTATGACACAGAACACAACTCACCGGCGGCGTTGAAGCTGTTTTGAAGCTATGACTGCTCTTGTTTGTGCAAACTCACTGTCTCGTTGGGAACATAGTTAACGTTAGCTCTTTGTGGAACACCCGATATCCTTAGCCATTCATGTGCTCCGTGTAATTACTAAATTAGCTACAAGACGACACCCTTCCGTCGTCTAGAACCAGTATTTTCACAGCACCAGTGTCAATGACCGGCTCGGAACTGGAAACCGCTGTCATGTGAATCAATCAGCTGACTGTCGTGCTGAGTATCGTCTCGGGAATTATCTCCATCGTCGAATATGCCGCAGTGATACTATATCGGCAATTTACATACGCTGAGACAGAAGCAATTCTCTGACTACGCTTCTGGTTAAACCTATCCAGTTTTGTTTGGTTAAAGGAAGAAGGCGGCGCATGCAAACATCCGCTCGGGAGAGTTCTACTTCCGGGTAATTGAACATGGGACACGCCACACCACAAAATCCAAAAACAAGTGAATCATAGAAATATTAACAACAAATTACATTTTCGTTGTTTTAAAACTCAACTTGCTGCTTCATTTCGCGACCAAACCACAGGTATCTGCCAGAAAAATACAACTTCCGGTCCAAAATCAAATAAAAGCAGAATCAATTCATTTTCAAAAGTAACTTAAACAAAACCCAAAAGCGTGACCATGAATATTGCGTAATTATAATTATTAATGAATCACATATTTGAGGAGGAATATTCATGAAAAGAAAATACAATTGTTTACCCCAAAATCTCGTTTTTATTACTTTGGTTGTTTTATTTTGAAGGTAAAATAACGTCCCGTCTTATTGTGGTGACTTTGGCTGGCTTGAGGCAGATCGAGTCGACACACGCTCGACTGAGGACCGTTGGAAGGGTTCGTTTGTTTTTGTGTATGTAATATAGGCCAAAATACGCAATAGGAGACTTAATACACTACGTCATAATTTGTTTGCGGTATTCCATTGGCAGGTAACGTTAGCATTTAGTGAAGGTTCTCGGCCTCACAATTTAACTAACCATGAGTTACGGTAGGCCTCCGCCCGACGTCGAGGGCATGACTTCCCTAAAAGTGGACAACCTGACTTACCGAACATCGCCCGAAACCCTGCGACGCGTATTTGAAAAGTATGGCCGGGTAGGAGATGTTTACATTCCCAGAGATCGATACACGAAAGAAAGCAGGGGGTTCGCCTTTGTGCGTTTCCACGACAAACGGGACGCCGAGGATGCAATGGACGCCATGGACGGCGCATTGTTGGATGGGCGCGAGTTGCGGGTCCAGATGGCCAGATACGGGAGACCCCCCGATTCCCACCACGGTGGAGGACGCCGAGGAGGACCGGCCCGGAGGCATGGGGGTTATGGTCGCCGAAGCAGAAGGTAAGTGTGGGCACATAGTTTAGTGGCCCTTATCTCTCCACCTGGCCCTGATACAGGGCCGTTTGGTCGTTGTATCCCAAAGGGCCCTGTGTTGCTACATTAATAATTATCCCCAACACGTCGAAGAGGTTTATAACGAAAAAACTTACGTCGAATTTATCTTACCCAAACATATGTCCGTACTCATTAACCCGCGCTCACACGCGGCTAAATAAACTTTCAGTTAGAAAAAGCACTTCAAAAATTGCCGTTGTAACGAAATCACAAAGATGGCCGACAGACGCCTCGACTTGATCGCCCGTACTGTGCTGAGTGACGCCAAATCTCCGTAAATTGCTCATTTAGATTGATGAGATATGACCACGATACTAACGATTTCTGCCTTGTTTTAATGATTTAGTTATTTCGATTGAGCACATCCACCACACACAATTAGTCAATTACATTTTCACCACCGCTGGCCCAGGACATTAAGAATTATCCCTCCAAAAGCCGATGGGGTCTATAACAATACAACTATATTGAATATCACCTAAACCGATGTCCGTTACCCTTAGCTTGTGTACTGTATAGCATATGCAAGAATAAATCAACTTTTAGACGACTACCAAAGTCTCCATTGTAACGAAATCATAGATGGCCGACAGGCTCCTCGACTTCTTCGCCGGCGCTTTTGAGCAATACGCTCGCTACTGCTAGAGGTGGTCAAAAGGTAGACTGCAACGATTTAGTGTTGCGCTCATCGTAATGGAGCAGCACATGGCCTTTTGGGGGAGACCAAAGGATCCGGTATCTGGGTTAGTTGCTGGCCAGAAACAAAACGGGCGCGACTAGCATTATATTTTTTACATCTGCTTTACCTTTTCATGTGCATAACTATTTTTTCACTTGTATACATTTATTTATAAATATATTCATTATCTGTTATCACTGCTGTAATTCTGATACGGCTTTAAACATTTTAGCCCCAACGCCATAATTTACAAGTTTTTGACAAGCATTACATTTAAAACTGTTAATGTTTTCTGTGTTCATTTCAGTTGACAAGGAATTAGATGGATTATCCAAAGACATACCAAAATACGGCATTATAACATACATACTTTTATAAATAAGTGAAAAAAGCTTTATTAAAAAAATCAATGTAGCTCCATTACTGAGTACAATTGCAGGCCTCATTTTCTAATGCCAATGTATGTGAATGCAACCTTGATGACAGTTGTTTTGTAGATGATAACTCAACCAACTGAATTTACCCAGCTCTTCCCCCAGCCCGAGACACCGTAGACGCAGCCGATCCCGCAGCAGGAGCCGCTCTCGTTCCCGAAGCCGATCCCGCTACAGCAGATCAAGATCTCGGTCCTACTCCAGGTCCAAGTCCAAGTCCCATTCTCCAGAGAGGAAGAAGACCAAAACCAGGTCCAAGTCGAGGTCAAGAAGCCGCACCCCTTCATCCAAAAGGGGCTCCAGGTCGAGATCTAAAAGCCAGCCCAAGTCGGTGGGGGAAAATGGAGGCGAATCCCCTTAGTGCATCAACAACGGTGTAGGTTTGAAGAAAAGAGATGAAACTATTGCAACTGTTAATTTTGAAGTCTGTTGCACCGGCAATGATAATGATTTTTGAGATAGGAAAAAAAAATGCTACTTTTGGCATCGGGTGGGAGGTGAACTACAGCCACATGGCAAATGCTGGTAAATTTTGGCTGTGGCTGGTAAGTTTATCTACTCTACCAGCCACTTTGGCAGGTACTCAACCATCAGTTTGAAGGTCATATTATATTTTTGTCTAGTTAGCTGGTAAAATTTATAGTATGTTTTGAGTTGAACCAGCCACTGTAGCCAATTAACAAAAAGGTTAGTTTCCTGCCCGGGCCAGGATACAATATTCTCCCCCCAGAAATTGATCTGCAACATAAGTTCTTGGATTCAGTGTTACGCCATGTCATACCCAGTGTACACCAGGTACATTTTTCCAGTTAATATCAAGCTAAGTCATTTTGAAAAACAAGCCGTTTTGATGGTAAACCAAATCTGGAATTTTCTCCTTCCCAAGCTGCGGCATCCTGTTTGCAAAAGTGGAGTTTGGGCTGAGCTGAGGCAGTATGAGCAGTTAGAAGGGGTGTGGTGAGCTGCCCACGGGCCGCCTGCTGCTGGTGGTGAGGGTTCTATGCAGCAGGTTGGAGGCAGTCAGTGTTGGGGTTTGGTGTTGAGGTACGTCTGTCTGCCCGCCATTGGACATAAACTGTCCTCCAGGTCGTGTCCCCAACCAAAGGGATGATGGTACTTGAGGGGAACTAAGGTTTGTCCAACTCTTATCCCATGTCTGTTTTATTTTTTTTACTCCATTTTCTTCTATCCTTGTACCCCATTTTCAATACAACAAATTTCCAATTACCCATTGATTTTTGTCATTGAGACCTACTATTGTGGGTTATTAGGGCCGTGATCAGATGGGAGGCTTCCATCTCCTGCTCGAACGCAAAGCTCAGCTGTAAGCATCGCTAGTAACGGCAAGAGCACAATGAGTGTTGCATCATTCTCGTTGCAATGCAACTATGATTCGTGGAAGCTAGCTAACGTAGTAACGGGATAATGCTGTTGAAAATATGGACAAGAGCGTTATTGATTGCTCTACTTCCTCTTGATGAGGACCCCAATCTGAGGATGTAGCTAAAGTTAATGTTAGTCACTGGGAAACGGGCTCTTACTTCCCTCTAGGTGTTGCTAATTTGTTCCGTCTTGACACTGACATAATGCATGGTACAGCTAAATTGAGACGTGTTCAACTTGGAGCCCATGGCAGCGCCCCAAGACACACTGCATCAAAATCGTGAGGCACATAATTTGGAGATGTGCTTGTCGTGACCAAGCCATAGGAACTGGGGGGGAAAGCATCCAATATGATCACGGCCTGAGGCTGAGATTAGGGTTCGACCGGTATGGGGTTTTAAAGGCCAATATCGATGTTTGGATTAAAGTCGTTGATAGATGTTTTGTGCCGATATTTATCGCTCTCCATTGAAACTCGGGATGATGATGATAACCATTGATGCATACATCAAAATGTCGCATTAGAATCAATTCAGGTTAAGATCTCCCCATAGACAACCAGTTCAGTAATTATCTATTCTACAATAAATGTGTAGTCAAATAAAGGTGGACGAGACTGACTGACATGCCTTTTATTTTAAATTTTAAACAAAGGGCCAATATTGGCTCAATATATTGGTCCAACCCTGGTTTACATATAAGTTGTGTGTTGCGGGGGGGGGGGTAGGAAGTCTTCGGCACAATAATATTGGAGATGTAGGGAAAAAAACGGCTGATTATTTTGATTTTTCTAACCATTTATTGTTTTGACATTTCAGGTGAAGACATCAGAGCTTCAAGTCCAAGACTGGATCCCATCCAAGCAACAGTTTCCTGGTGTAAAAGGTTACTATTGTGTCTTCCATGCCTTGGTCTCTTTTGTATTTGTCTGGCCCCAAAAGGGCTTGATTTTCATTTAATTAATGTGCTGTGATTTTCATTTCCTTTACATAATGTGTTAATGATTTCATGACCTACAATTACTATGCAGAATTCTTTCTGTATGGTTTAGTGTAGAGTACTTAACAGCCATATCCTTTTCTGATATGTTTTTGTAAAGGTTTCACAGGATAATACCGGTGTTTTTTTCAGCTTGTACCAATGGTCTAGGTTCCCTCTCCTTTCCCCTGCTGGTGTCTGCACACAGTCAGCATAGTTGGCGATATCAGGGCTAATTTTCCTCCCTTCAGAAAAAAATCGATTTGCTGCCATTAATTCTTCAATACAGTATGAAAAACAACTTCCACAGAGCGAGATAATCAATCGGTAAACATGAAGACTTCATTGGTTTGGCCAAAGTTTCTGTTTAATCCTTATTTCATTGTGCTGAGACGAGTGTTCAGTGCTGCATTACATTACACTCTGCTTATTGTCAATCACATGACACCCACAGAAACAAATGGAAGTCTGCCAGGAAATAATCCTTCAGAAAAATGTTGCCTTAAACTTTTTCACGTCCGTTTATTTTTATTTAGTGTCTTTGTTAGCCGGGACATCAGTTAATTTCAAGCTAGGTTTGACACCGTAAAGTTTGTATTAGAAAAATTAGTAAATGCTTAAATAAAAACAAATTACATAAATTAGGGGAAATTTTAAACTAGACGTAGACAACAGTAGTGAATGGGTTATAACTGTAAATGACACTGGTATTGTCCTTAAGTTGGAAAGCTTATCGGTTCAATGAAAGACCATTGCCGATTTTAAGGTATAACACGTTTCTACGCATTTGACTTTACAAAACATGGCACTCATTTACTGGCCTCTAGGGTGTGTCTTTTTAGTTTCTTTCATTTCATTTTTATTCTAATCCTTGTATTTTTTTGTGCACTAGGCGCAGTTGTGTAGCAGTTGAGTATTGCTGGTTAGCTGTTAAGGTGGCGTGTTGCTCTGCTGAGTGCTTGGATGTTTCCAGTATTCCCAGAATGCTCCTGTGACTTCCAATGGTATGGTTGCTACAATTTGTGACTATTTTTTCCATGTGGCAATTTGTATGGCATTTTAACAATTATTCTTATGGAACTACTGCATCATACATTGCCCAGGTTGCATAATTTTCTCTTTAGACCAATGTGAATAAAGATTTGGTGTTTTGTCTAAAAACGACTTCATGTTTTATTCCTCAGTTTTCTAGTTAGAATTGTATATGTACAGTAATGCATATAGTGTAGTGCATACAATGCAAGGAAAAGTTTACTGGTGGGTTCCTACTTCATATTTTTTACATTTTGGCAACACTGGTTTAAATGACTCATAATTAAACATCATTAAAAGCATGTTGCACAATATATCTGGACTGTCAGACTGAAATCTCATTGGAAACGGATTTGTTGAGGCATAAATGGTAATCAACATTACAAGTGTGTATTGTGTGCTATTGTAAGAGTGAACCAAAACAAATTCTTATCAACTATGGTGACATGGCAATAAATGATAGAATTTAGAAGCAAACAAACATTGAGGTTGTCAATCCAAGGGAAGTCTTCTGGGTTGCATGTCGTCTACAGCCTATCCTCTGCCTTCAGTGTGATTATCATCATTTGTACAGAGTGGCTACCTGGTAGTGTTGATCCAGCCAGCTGAGCTTTGTTGGCGTTAAATGTTTCCAGTGGAATGTCAACACACCTCAACTTCCATTTGTGGAGCAACGCTTCAATGGACCAGTCAGCGCTGAAACAGGAAGGGGGAAATGTAGCTGTGACCGTGTGTATAGGTCCAATTCACGAATTAATCCCATTCCATTTTCCCCAAGCCACTTTGTTAAGGATGTGGGCGGTGAGTGTACGAGTAATACTCTCCCCTCAACAACTAGCAAGGCACTGAACTCCCAACTACTCGGGTGGAGCTGCTCAGTGGCCAACAGGAGAAAACTGGTTGTACTGGTCAGCTCCTAGTGAGTGTTGCTGGAAAATAGCTCAGCTGACATTCCTTGGGTAAATGTAAGATTAATGCAAGTGTACCTTCTTTCTTGGTATGTTGTCCAAAACTGGGCCTTGGGGTTTTTCCTCAGTAGAAAAACGATGGTCACAAGAACATTTTCAAAATCTGAAATGCATTTTTAAAAATTCAGTTGGTTCTATATCAAATGACTATATGGCTCCAACCCTATAATTTATACTAAAGTAGTTAATGTTACTGCAGAAAGTAACCTTCTGGCTCGTAGAAAACATCTGATCCCAGGATAATGTCCAATGTAGGAAGGAGAATCAGATCTGGTGAGATTTCCCCCCAGGTTAGCCCCACCACAAGCACATCAGCCAGACTGTTGGCACCACAGCTGCGCCTGCAGTTCTCCAGGCAGAGTGGAAGCTCCATGCTGTCTGACAAAATCACTTTGGCCCCGCACTTTGCAGCAATCACACCTGGTAGACTCACGCCTGCACCAAGCTGTGGAGAGATGTATCCCACAATGGTCATCAGGGTGTTGCGGTACAAGTCCATTTTCAAGATGACAGCTGGCCTTTTCTCAATTATATTGAAATGTCCTTCCCACCTCCAGTACTGTCTTCTGCTTCAGCTCATCTCTGTGAGTCCATAAGTACTGTGCCAGCACCACTGCACAAGGCCAGACATGCATGCCATATTGTGGATCAAGGACCTGAGAGCATGGATTATTTACATGAAATAGTGTAGTACCAATGCATACAGCAGTTATTTATTAGTAACATAACATATCGGGCATATAACAGTAGCCTCGATACGTGCCGTCCTCTTGTATAGCGAGAAGGCATTTTGATGATGCCTTGTTTATCGGCAAATGTACATACCATGGTATAACTAGATTCACACCGTTACGAATCATTAGGTTCTTCTGTTAAAATCGGCATATATATAATCCACCAAACTACATTATTTCAATTAAATTTCAACTTTTGTAACTGTTTCATATTGCTCGCGACAGCCTGGGAGAACAGGCGAGCCAAATACAACACTTGTGTTAAAGTAAGTGCTTCTTGATGTACTGGACGTATGCCGAATTGAAGAGGGCACGCTAACGATTCGTATAACTTCGTGTTCGCTCTACCATGTACCACTGCTCATACTCGAGGCTACATTTAATATTTTTGAGGTACGTTTGGCACGAGAGTACGGCACGTGACGGGCAGACGTTATCCTGTCGTGTACAATTAGAAGTTGTAGGCAGCTACACACAGGATTATATGTATTAAAGAGCACAACAGACCTCGGGTATGGAGACAGTAAGTGACTGCAATGTGTTCTTATTTTCTTCAAATGCGAAGACTTTGTAAGCTATGCTAGGTATTTCGACTCCACCGTGGTCCATTGTCTCAGTCGCGTCTTCTGTTATTATTTTGACTCCGTGTCTTATGAGACATGAAAAATTCACATCAACACACATCAAGAAAGACGTACTTTCAGCGTCAACCAAACTCCTAGAACATGGGAACAACCAATGGAATCTACGCAATAGGCCTGGTGGGAAGGCGTACTCTATATTCCACCCAATCAATTTTTTTATTCTCTCATGACTGTGGCCAATGAGATTTCTATCAGTACAGCGTGGGCGGGTGCTCTTGTTGACAATCACGTTTGTTGCAATTGCGTTGTATCGTCCGCCAGCTAACTAGCTTCTCTTGCTAGCTATTAGTCTAATCTTATCGACCAGACAGGTGCAGAAGTGCACTTAAACTTGTTGATATATAATTGAATACGTATTTTAGCATAGTAAGCTACTTCTGGGTTTGTTGTCTTATCAAATAACCTGTCAGCACAACGGAGCTAACCTAGCTGGGTAGCAAACCAGTGCAGGCTAGCGAATGTGTTTCTCTACAAACCTCGGTTTAGCTAGATAGCTAACCACAGCAGGACAACGATAACTCACATATTATTATAGGAGAAGGAATGAATCATAAGAATAAGAAGAGGATTAAAGAGGCGAAACGGAGCGCCAGACCCGAGTTGAAGGATTCATTAGATTGGATAAAGCATCGTTATTGTGAGGCTTTCGACCTGTCACACCGGACAGTAAAGGTAACTGTCAATGTAGCATTCACGCTAAGCTACCATTAGCTACTACTACTAGCTAACGTTTCACGCTTCAACCCCGGCAGTGCATTTGGTCACGTAGGAAGCTAGCCCCGATACTTGCGTTTCGCTCCTGTATGGACAGAATGTCACGACAAACTCTATATACAATTCTGGCCATTTAATACTGCCTGTCTTATCGGCAAAAGTGCATGCCTCAGAGCATGATTTAATACTTATTCCTGAAGTGTTTGGGTCCACTAGTGATTTTGGCATGCATATAATCCACCAAGCAGCAACAGTTATTCCTGTAATCCACCACCTAATACACACCGTGGTGGATGTGAACAAATTCCAAAAGTTTACGTTTAATAAATTGAATGATTGTTGAACTCGATTTGTTTTACTATACCGTTTAATCAGAATCCACCAATCGTATAGTTAACTTCAGCAGTTTGACGATTTACTTTTCAGACTTTGGCTAACGTTAACTTGCATACAAATTTTTATTTTAGCCGTTGTCACTCAGATTATTTGTTTAGTTACTTTAACTTTTAAGTGCATAAGGATACAACTGAATGTATGTTTACTAGACACATTTGCTTCCAAAAACAACAAGTCTGCGTCTTATAGTTAACATTCAGGGCTCCAGACTAACTTTTTACATTGGTGGCACTGGTGCCTAACTCTTCCATTTAGGTGCCGCCATGTTGGACATCGCCTTTTTTGTCAGTTCCCATACACATGAATTAAGTACTTTCTTAACACACTATGTAAATGCTTGTACAGGAATAAGGTGTGTATAAATGTTTTTCTTTACTTAGTTTATGAAGTTCACCTATTTCCATGACATTTATATGGCATCAGAAAATATAGCTTTAAAACGGTAAACGATCCTTGAAAAAATACAGCGGAAACATATTCCATAGTTAAGGCCCTATATATGCTTATTGAATCATATAATTATTCATATCTGAATAATACTTTACGCAAGAAACCATCATGGTGACTTACATCCACAAATTCTGCCAAAACCACAGAGAATGGGAATGTTGCCTACATAAATATGGAGAAATATGTTTCAAGTCGCAGTAACTGTCATATACGGTAAACATTTTATATGCAATGTTACTAAGAGAGTTACGGTAATACAGAAACGTGTGTAGAGTAGATAGGGATACGGACTGAGAGAGAGTTAACGTGTTGTGCCAAGTTACTAAGTGTTTAAATAAAAACATTGTTCGGATATAATTTTACAGTAACTATCTACTGAGGATGCAGCTAACTTAGGAAAGGACTATCCACTAGGGATGGAACTGTGGTATTGGAAGTATTGATACACAGTTTCAATCTGCCATCAATACTTCATTTTTGTTCAAAAATAACATTGAAATCGATACTTTTAAAAAGGGATCGAAGGTTATTTTTAATCCAAAATGCAGTTGCGTCACTAGAGCATCATAGTTCCCACTATGAGGTGGGAAATTACCCAGTTCACAGGTTTGTTGAAGGCAGCCTTACAATCTCCAAAAAGTGAGAAAGCAGTCATGAAGGGACTTTATAGTTTCATGGACTTTACAGTTGACAATGTCCAGAGGTTTTACGAAACAATTTCTGATTGTTGGTTTAGTGTTACTTATTAATATATGGTTGTTTGTCTTCTTTTGGTCATTTCTTCTGATACAATACTGTAGTGTGTTTGTCATGTTAAATATAAAGTAAACAAATGCAACTGCTTTGGGGTCAATACTTAATAAAAACATTAATATTTGTAATAATGTACCAGGTAAGAGGGTTCTTTGTACAATTTAAAGCATTATTTCTCTGAGACTCTCTTTCATATCCAAGCAGAATTGGTATTTAACTGAAATGTCACTAACCAAATCGGTATTGAATCGGGAATCGAATTGGGACCTTGTGAATCGGAATCAAATTGATTCAGGAAATCAGTGTCCATACCCAGCCCTACATTATATGAATATAAATTCATAGGTCAATTGTGCACTCTGACATAAAAACGGTGTTTATGTTGCATCTAGCACGTTGTATATTAGTTGCATAACCTCAAAGCAGCAAAACACCAGCCACGTTTGCTAACATTAGTTTGCTAGCAAATAGTTTCTATAACTAGGCTATAGCTTAGGCTAATGGCTAGCACGTTTGCTAAGATGACCTACCGTAGTTTGCTTGTCAGTCGTTTTTTTTACCGTCCTCCGTGTAGTAGCAAATTAGTTTCTATGATGGCTAGCTCATTTGCTTATTAGTTAACATTACCTAGTTTGTCAATGTTTTTTTTTCTCGTTTTTTCCCCCGGACCGTTCTGATAATGATTGTCACAGTTATCAGCATAGTCCAAGGTTACTCAATGTCTAGTGTTAGAGGAAATCAACAGGCATTTTAGTTAACCTTTTGTAGCCAGGATAAATGTAGATGCTGCACCCACTTGGAACTGTATCTTGGGCAGGGCAAGTCAAAATTTAAGGAAGGCCAAGTAGATTTAAGGTCTTATGACGTAAGAAAAAACTTTAATGTCAGACCCTGCATTTAAGTTTCTGAAACACAATGTGCTAAATGTCAGGTGCACTGGTGCGACCAATGAAAATGTTGACTCGCAATTAACAGGTTTTTGGTCACATGTGGGAAAGCGCTTTTGTAAAAAACAATTTATCTCCCTACCAACCTGCATTCCATAATCCATGTCTTTTTCAAATATACATGCCTCTTTTCTTTGTGCATTGATATACGCTTTGTTACCAGGACAACGTTGAGCGTGTGAATGCCATGCATCTCAGTCCCGAAGAGTTCATCCAGCGCTTTGAGAAGCCCTATAAGCCTGTTGTACTGCTGAACTGCCAGGAAAGTTGGCCTGCCCGAGAAAAATGGACTCTGGAGCGCCTCAAACGCAAATACCGCAACCAGAAATTCAAGTGTGGGGAGGACAATGACGGCTACTCTGTGAAGATGAAGATGAAGTACTACGTGGAGTACCTGGAGTCCACGAAGGATGACAGCCCTCTCTACATCTTTGACAGCAGCTACGGTGAGCATGCCAAGCGCCGCAAGTTGCTGGAGGACTACCAGGTGCCCATCTTCTTCAGGGATGACCTGTTCCAGTTTGCAGGGGAGAAGCGCAGGCCACCCTACAGGTTTGGGCTACTTTTATGTAACTCTTTGGCTAATTAACATGGCACACAGCTGTTAGTAGTGTTAGATGAAATTAAACATGGTTGGTTTTTGTAGTACTACTAATATGTTGATAAACACTGGTGTTTTGCCATCTTATGTATTTTCTGTTATCATTATCCTATGCTCTCCCTCCTGTGCATTCACACAGCAAGAAACTTGGCTGATGGGTCGCTTTATCTGACTCATTGTTGGCGGTTCAAGAGGCTCTGATTGCATCTATGTAGTGGTGTGTAGTAGGGGTGTTAACGATTAGTCGTTGATCGATTAACAACCGTTAATCATGAACATTTCAAACGTAACAATCAAATTGAACTATTTGAGATCTCATCTTAATTGTGAGCTGTTGGTGAAATCATTATGTTAAACACTACACATAAGAAGATGAAGAGAACCATGTGACCGACAACAGGGGGGTCGGGGGTCACAGGCAGTGCTGCAGTCCAGGAAGCAAGGCTGCTAATGATGCTACTCCTGCGCGACCACTAACTTACTTCACCCGCACCAATGACATGGAAACAGAAGTGAACAACTTTCTGAAGGACATTCCACCACCGCTAAATGTCAGTCCCACAGATTGGAGGAAAGTCCACAGAGGAAGATTCCCGAGGCTGGTAAAGTTAGCGCGAAGCTACTTCTGCTGCCTGAGACATCGGTCCAATCGGAACATAGGCGCCGATTCCGTGGGTGCTTCCGGGCCCGAGCACCCACGGAGATGGCCGAGCACCCACGGGGCAAAATGCACTTGATAGGGCTACTGTATATTAGGGATGGCCAGAAAGAGGCTTTCCGAAACACAGAGACAATTGAAACAATTGTGCTGAAGCTTCACGAAATGCTCGAAACACTACTCGACAGTGAAGTCATTGTCTTATAGAAGTATTTTTGTTTAATGACGTCATGGCTCCGTAGTCGCGCGGTAGCACGTTGGTCTTACAATCTTTAGTAGTTTTGAAGCGTGACATCGAACCCAAGCTTTTGCTTCTTAAGACTTTGCCAAAACTGTGGTTCATTGAATGATTTAGGACCTGTGAGACAATAAACTGATCATGTAGAAAACAAAATGTATTT
>OMOT01002134.1:9350-22491 GCA_900312575.1 Acanthochaenus luetkenii
TTACTTTGTAAATGTAATTAGTGCCTAAATACTGATTACATGGCTCTGAAAGTAATCAGATACGAATACAGTTACATGTCTCAGAAAAGTAACGTATTCAGATTACTTTTGGAATACTTACTTTTTCCTTCAAAGATGGGTATGTTTTGGGGTACAGGACACATTGGGAAGCTGTTATATAGCCAAAGGTGGTGCTACTTAGTACTAAACGGGTGCTCAAACATTTGCACACGCCATGTTCACTTTTTTATTTGATCAGTAATACATGTAAATAGTTATTATGCATTACAGTTTGAAAAAGGATGTAATGTTCAACTTGTAGTAGAGGTCAGGTCAGCTTCTGTTCATTTAATAATAAATACTAATACATTTGAGATGTCAATTCAGCTAAATATATGCAACATTGTATCGGCATTTTTTTGTTTTAGTCATCAGTAACATGTTAGTTATTAAATTAATCATAATAAAAAGCAAAGGGAAAGTTAAGTCACTTGCCCCCAGTATATTATGCATTCAGCAGCAGTCTATTCACTTCGATTTGATCCCGTGAATTGTCATCGTTTCAACTATAAAGAAACCAGTATAAAAGTAGCAGAGCTGTAGGGGTGGACTGATCAATCCCAAAATATTGATACTTACGATCCTACGTCACGTTTCTGAATATCAATTCTAGCGCCAATAGGATCGATATCACAAAAAAAGTAACTAGATTCAGTTTAAGTTTTGTTTCCTCTCCTCCACTCATCCAATTCATCAAAGACCTGTGTGCAGACAAACACAAGCGCATGCGCGATTTTCTTCTCTCCTGCTGTCCTCCTCGCACATGTGCAGGTACAGCGCACAGCACCCTGCCTGAACCAGCGGCAGACAGCAACGACACATGTATGACGCAGTGATGGAAGAGAGAAAGAGATATTTCACAACTGTAAATCAAAAAACCTAGCGAACTGTGATGTGAGCAGGAAGACTATTCACTGCTGTGGCAACACCACTAATCTGTAGAAGCATCTCTCTGTCTCTCTCTCTCTCTCTCTCTCTCTCTCTCGTAGCGCCCCTCTTTCACCTCACCTCACTTTTACTCCCTCCGTCCGCCGCAGTTTGTAAGGAAAACTTTCCAAGTATTCCAAAATGTATTCACTTCAGGTTTTCTAAAGTAACTGTATTCGGATTACTTGTTTTTCAAATATAACGCGAGCTGAATACAGTTACTTGATTTTTGTATTCTGATTACATAACGCTGTTACATGTATTCCGCTGGGGTATTCTGGTACCACAGTTCCTTCCTTCCTGCTGCTGTCAGAGTCTACAATCAGCACCGCTCCCAGTAGACCCCCCACAAACACACACAGATCTGTGCAATTGCGTATGTGCAATAGTGTGGACTTCTACTATGCAGTTTTTTAAATTATTTCGTTATTTGTTTGTTTTTCTTTGGGGATCTCTTTTGGACTTGTTTTGCACTATCAATTGCTGCTGTAACGTTGTGAATTTCTCTGTTGTGGGATTAATAAAGGATTATCTTATTTTATCTTAAAGTTGTTTGAATACTGCTAGATTCAAATATTTGAATCAGCATGTGTAGTGCATGATTTCACCTCCAATGTCAATTTTGTCAGACCTTCATCTGCCATTAAAATGGAAATTGTAATTGGCACTGATTGGCTCAAAGGGGGCGCTCCATCACATCATATTTGTGGGGTTTTTAATGTATTGATGCATCTATTTTTGAGCTGTCAGGCTGTCTGGTGATGTAAATCAAGTGCCCCTCCAATCATTGGAATATTTGAAAGAATATATTAAAATGTGTGATCAAAATACAAGGACCACCTTCTCTTTCCAATAAATAGACTGATCAAGTGAATCCAGGTGACGGCTATGATCTCTTGTAGATTTCACCAGTTGAATTCACTTCAGTCAGGAAGGAAATATGTAGATGAAGGGGAAGAAATTAAAATGGACTACGCAAAAGGTGGTGCGATACAATATTAGGAACGTAGTCTTTATCATTTGTGTACTCAGGTCCAGATACACTTAGATTGCGTTGTGAGGGCAATTTATGCAGCTCAAGTGGTGGTGAAAAACAAGCCCCCGAAAAGAGCACTGTACATGCAAATAGCCCCTTCATGACCAATTGCAAGCTCAAATTGCTTCAGCTGTGAGACATCCACCATTGCTGGCACCTTTGCTCCCTAAAGCCCCTTTGGAGTGTTTTCTGATCTGATATTCTAGGATCTTGGCAATCTTGATTTGCATGGCCTCACCTTCAGAGTTATGTGGGCAAAATAATGAGATTTACATATAATTGACATATCCATGACCATGACAGGAGAAAATATGCTTAATTGTTTTTGACCAGCACTGTTTGGCAGCTTTCTACTCATTCTGCACAGGTAGTGAATAGCATGGCTTTCTTATTTGGTCATTTTGGTGATATAGCGTGTTCTTTGCGCAAATATTTAGTGGATCTGGACATGTGTATTTTCTATTTTTTGCCTGCGTCTGTATTACTCCTCAGCTGTATCTGTTGTCGTTTTGCATCAGTTTTACTATTGATTATGACAGCTTCCTCATTTGCTGTCTGTTTTTTCTTTTTCTTTGTTGTGTTTTGTTTGTGTTGACAGTGAGGGCCTTTGCAAACAGCCATGCATCAATCAGCATAACAACACCACCACCACCATGGGGCCTTGACAACTCTGGGCCACCGTAGATCCATCATGTCTGTCATTCCATCCGTCCATGCTTCTTTCCTTCCTCCCTTTCGCCGCCTGCTGCTGCTCACCATGTGTGGTTGTCTCTGTTGTGCTCTTCACTGTCAATATCAATGAAGACAGACGGGAGAGAGTGCAGCTAATATGCACTGTCCACCTCTCTGTACTTAAACTATGAACTGTGCACTTGAAGAAAAACATACAGGACACATACAGAAATACACATATATATACAAAGCTCAGACTATGCAGATACACACACACATGCTCACATTGGTAGAAAAAAATAATTGATGTGGAAATCCATACCCAAGGATAAGTAAACTGTACCAATGGATTAGGAATCTGTGCGCACAAATTCCTAAACCGTAACCTGAAATTAGTGGCATTGTCCACTATTTGTGTCCACTGGTCTGTAATCTGTACCCTCAAATTCATAAATGTGTTCCCTTTAATTAATAATTTGTGCCCTCAAATGAATAATCAGTGTCCTAGATAAGTCCGCTGATCTGAGTGTGATATAGCAATGTGGCAAAGAGAAAGATATCGTCAAATTGGGAATTTGGGGCGAGAAACAAATGCACTTATAAAATATATTGCGATCCATAATATCTAGGCCTAATTTATGATCCGATGTGCATTATTCTTATTCCCACATTACTGTATGATTTGGTGACTTTAATAGGCCTATTTACTCGCTATAAATAATGCTTGTAGAAAAAGCAAGTTAATGCATACATCTATAAATGTTATATGGAACTCTGTTTTAGTTTCAGATACTTTTATTCCTGCATTCTGGTGAATTGTTATGCAAGTAAATCACGAAATAACGAGACAACAAAATACATTTTAAAAACTATATGTTTTAAAGATCTAGCTTTCCTCAAGTAAAGTAATCCTCTCTCCTGAGCCCTTGAGTAAAACACATGTATTATAGTGTACATGTAACATACAATCCTAGTGGCTGTACAGACCATGCATTTGTGATTTTATTTTAACAGATCATTGATGCAATAAAATCCAGGCCCAGCCACTCACTTGTCTTTGCTGGAGCTAGGCTTGACACATGGAATAACTTATACCCCAAACCAACCCCTAGATAGCAACAAAAACCCCAATTCCCTCATTGTTGTTATCCTTCTCTTTGCCACATTGCTATATCAAACTCAGATCAACGGACTTATCTAGGACACTGATTATTAATTTGAAGGCACGGATTACTAATTCAAGGGTACTGATTTATTAATTAGAGGATATGGTTTACAAATCTGTGCACACGGATTCCTAACCGATGGGCACAGTTTACTGTAAATAGTAAATAGGATACAGCAGAGAAGAATAGGATATAAATAAGAATAAAGCAAATGGGAATTATATACTCAACTACTTAATATCAGCAGCAGCAGAACTTACTGAGACACACAGACTGTGAGATTTGTACTTTATTAAAAAGGTCTATAATAATAACAAAATATTTAAATATTTAAATTATAAGATACAGGATAATTCATACTGACTCCTCCTTACACTCACTGACATACATATAACCAAAACGCTTGCTGCATTAATGATGGTAGTTAAAATGGGCATCACACACACACAAACCACACTCACTTCTCTGTCTGTTTTTCTCCTAAAATACTCTCCCCTCCTTCCCTACCATCCAATCCCACCA
This sequence comes from Acanthochaenus luetkenii, assembly GCA_900312575.1. Lineage (NCBI taxonomy): Eukaryota > Metazoa > Chordata > Actinopteri > Beryciformes > Stephanoberycidae > Acanthochaenus > Acanthochaenus luetkenii. The sequence continues at coordinate 13,734 of OMOT01002134.1, forward strand.
GGAGAGGCGTCTCCCACCTCCAGTACCAAAAAAGCCACCTAAGGGCCCCCATCATCACCGCCCTTTGGCCAGAGACCGGTCATTGGAGAGTTCAGAGAAACAGCGGCAGGAGGCCAGGAAGCGCCTGATGGCTGCCAAGCGAGCAGCGTCTGTACGACAAAACTCAGCTACCGAGAGCGCCGACAGCATTGAGATCTACATCCCCGAGGCTCAAACCAGGCTATGAGGATATTGCCATGGGCACACACTGGGTTGGCATGCAGTACACACAAGGCTGACACACACACACAGATATGCCTATCGATACATGGGCAAATGCATATTAAGTTCCAAGACTGACAAGAGAACCAGTACCTTCAACGTCTAGCTAGCATCAGACCAAACCTCTACGATTACACCAATAATTTACATAGAATTAGAATCATCTTGCTTGCTGGATCTTGCCAGGATCCTTAAATATCTTTAAAGTTCCCATTAAGATATTTTTCAAGATTTTGATAAGATCCCTAAAAGGTCTTTTAAGGATCTATACAGATCTTGATAGGGTCTTAACAGGATGTTCAAATATCTTAATATGATCCCTGTGGATCTTTTAAGATCGTGATAGGTTATTTCAAGATCATTAAATATATTGTTAAGATCTCAAAACAGGCATAGGCAACCATGTGCCATGGAGTGCCGAGAGTCTGCAGGTTTTCATTCCAACCAAAGACTAAAACACCTTCAACCAGAGAGGAGGAGCTTATCAGTGAAAGCACCTGGTGTAGACTTTGAATCAGAATCAGAATCACTTTTATTTGCCAAATGTACCAGGTACAGATACACAGGAATTTGTTTAGGCAGATCAGCATAAAATGACATAAAGTACTTAATACAGTTTACATTAAAAAAAAATATAAAAGTTATAAGAGCATTGAGTATTACGTAGAGATTTGGTTGGAATGAAAACCTGCCAACTCTCGGCACTCCATGGCACATAGTTGCCAGGACCCTATCTTGATTTTTTAAGGATTATAGGCTCCTCAAAGATTGTATTAAGATCTTAATTGGGTCTTTTATTTTGGGTTATTTTGGTTATTTTGATGTTCAGATCTAGATAGGATTTGTGCATTTATCCTGCATATCCATTGAATTCATAACACATGTTACATTTAACAGATTTTATTCATTTAATCCAATTTAAACATTGATTTCAAAGATTAGCTTTTGACATTCGTTTACAGTTTTTCTGAATTGTTTACACACTTTCTGAAATTAGCCAAGATTTTCTCAAAACTAAACAAATAATAAAAAATGCAAAAGTTTGTGTTCGAATGATACATGCACAGCATGAATTAATAGATATTTCTAAGAACCAATTGAACGCTGATATGCTCAATGGAAAAGACTACTATGAATACCTTTGGTTATCAGTAGACTTACACCTTCATTTTCTATGTTACACTTACTATTTATGTATGTATAGTTGCCTGTTGTAAAATATGATCATGTTACTAGCCTACTTAAATATAAAACAAACACAGAAGTACAATATCAAAACAGGGTACACATTTAATCAAACATAGTATAATGGCATTTTTTGCCAGTACCATGTTCACAAAAGTCTCCTGCTCAGGTATTAACCACCATGACAGTCTTTCAGTTCTGTTTATTGGTACAAATACATTCAAATATTGTAAATACTATAGTAACAGAAAAGATACTTTGTAGCAAACATACATTTCTATTGACAAAATAGGAATACCCACCCCCATTTCTTATGATACATGGAACATACTGTTTACAGTACTATGGTCCACTTGCAATAGTGAGTTCTGTAGTACAGGTACCATAGGATAGAGAGTAGCTTACTTACCTGTTTTCATTTTGAAAGTACGGACAATGGAAGCTACAGTGAAGGGATTGGGTTGGGCTGTACTCTTTAGCCAGCCTCCCTCATTGTCAGACCATGGTCAAAAGTGGCCCAGATCTCATTTGAGATGTTTGCTCTCCTAACTCTTTGTTTTCTTCATCCTCCTCTTACCCTCACCCTTCCTCTCCCTCTAGCTCCCTCTGCAATGTTGCCATCCATTCCTAAACAGGATATTGGCCCTCTGCTCTGATTTGTAACTGAATAATTTAGCAATTTGTGTTTGTACCTGTGAGTAGTCAGTGTGACCAATTTGTATTTTCAGTTTTGCATTTTTAATAATGATAATAATTAATGCAAGCACCATTTCCGGGGGCCAAGCATGTAGTGCATCAAGCAGAATACATTGCACGCAGGTACATTGTTTTGTGATTGTTGAATTGTTGAAGATTTGTAACTCTATTTGATTCAATGTTTTACGTAATGTAATTTATTCCACTTTGATCTGTGGAACTGTGTCTGAAGCAGCAGGGTCTATTAAGTGATAACATTAAGATGTCTGTAGGCATGAATGGTTCCCAGTCTCTCATCTTGGTTGGTGTAGCCATTTAGGCCTAAACTCTGAACACAGATGACACCAGGACATGCCCGTAGCCAGCCTGGTGGAAGGGGTGGATCTTTTTTCTAAAAAAGTGGACCTTTTAGGCCGCATCAATCAGTATATTGCCAAATGATCTATACCAAGGCAAGGCAAGAGTTCCAAATATTGACATATTTAATGAGACAAATTGCTTCCCCAAATCATATACATACTGCCTCCTGAGTCCACACACACAGTTATTAGTCCAATCTAAAATATATAGCCTATTATTGTCTCTGGAATGGTCTGGTCTCTCTTTCCTCTCCTCACATTCTCTTTTGTCGCCCTCTCTCCACTCCTATTTTCTCTCGTCTCTCCTCTCTCCTTTGTCATTGTTGTTTCTCACTCTCTCCCTTTCTTCTGCATGTCATGTCTGTCTCTTTCTTCTCCATGTGGATCATCTGTAAACATATAGATAGATCTTGGTCAGTGGAGGGTATATGCAGCTATCCACCACCATTTTGAAGGCATGCTTTGTGGTTAGTCATGCACACACAAAAAAATGTATCTCTGTGATTGACAGCTGAAAACTTGATTTAGTAAATGAAGAACATAGTATTGTATTGGTGAAGAGATTAAATGCTGGCTGTGTTGTCCAGACTGTAGGAGGAGATAATTAGCACTCAAACGCGTACAGTAATAATATATAACCTAGATGACATACAGCAAGACGTTCTTTTACCTACAGCATATCAACTGAACCGTATAATATTGATATCATGGTGATCGTATGATAATTAGAATAACTAATAGTTTTCTTCTCAAATTGAATTGTAAAAATGATATTACAGTAGAGCATTATAATTTCAGAAATGTCTTTTGACAGCTGTGTTTTATTTTTATTTTATTCTAATTATGTATATAATATTTAATTAACGTGTATAATGTAATGTATAATGCTCGTCAAATGAAGTTTTTTGTGACATTGTAGTAGCAATATTACCTTAGTGTTTTTTCCACAAAATATTTTAAGATCCAGTCAAGATTTTTGAGTATCCTCAACAAGGATACCCATCAGATCCCATCAAGATGTTCTTAAGATTATTTTAATATAACTAAGGATCCTTGCTGGATCTACCAAGCATTATCCTACATGGTCCGAGTAAAAATCCTGTTTGTCATACTTAAGATAGGATTCAGTTCCTGATCAAGATCTTTATGAGGATCTTATGCCTTGATCTGATTTTACTAGGATCCTTACTCATGACAGGAAATGTTAGAGTGATCCTACACATTGCCAGGATCTTGCCAAGGATCTTGTTCATAACTAGGATCCTAGGAGGATCTTTAAAGATCCCACAGAATCCTGGGAATTTGTTTTACCAGAGCAACATTACAGCTACAGTACATAACTCTAGTCTATGTAAATTCTTGGTCATCTTAGAAGTTTGTTCAAATCTTACAGGTCTTGGTCTGACGTTAGTTAGGTATTGAAGGTACTAGTTATCTATTGTCGGTCTTGGAACGTCACTCACATACATACACACACAGGACAGATGGATGATCATACTCTCAACACACACAGCACATACATACACATTCATAAGCCTCTCTTCATATGAAAGCATGAATTTACATGCGCACTGGTTTACACACAAAAACATACTCTCACAAGTAATTATTTCAGGTCCTGTGGCCATATGAACATTGCAGGATCCATTCAGGCTGTTTTTATAAAAACAGTGTGTCTCTTCCAATTGGAGAAGGGAATGCCATTATCACTGTTTCTTCTCGTTCATCTTACTCTTCATCTCTTCACTCCATCTCAGTTCTTCTCTATGGAACGTAGAAGGTATGTAACAAACTATTTCAATATTTTCTGCCTCCTTTCTTTGGTGATCCCTCCCAAAAATCAGTCAATTTTAACCCTTAGAAAGCCATGTTGGGAATGATAAAGTGCTGAATACTGTCAGAGAAACTATAATATTCTTGTTATTAAAAACAAACAAAAAGCAAATGATGCCTGATAATGTTTGGAAATTAATTTATTCGGGTGTTTGTATATTCACTACCTAAGCATAGGTCACACATTTTTACTCTTTGGTTTTTAACACTTTATTTTACTTGTGTGTCTTCTCCTTGGATTTCAAGGTGATTTGGCTGAATATCAGGGTATATTTATGCATAAGCAATATTCATTGGATATAGTGACCATTTTGTAAGTGATCACAGATTTACTATGAAACACATGAGACTACAATCAGACTAAGATTGAATCAAACATGCAGTTTGGTATTTATCTTTTTGTGTCTCAACCTGTGGAGATACTCTCATTGTCTAGAATTGTGGGCCCGTTTTCACAGCGATGAGCCTGTCAGTTGAGTTGTGGTTTCAATTAACTTTTTGCAATGACTAACTGAAGTTTAATTGATTTTTTCCTACCATTTCAAAATAGTTTTTATGCCATTTCTGCATCATTGATACATTCTTTCAAAGAGTAGCAGGAAAAACAGCAGAGAATTGTGACTATCAGGCCACCAGGTTTTTATTACTGGTATAAACTATTATCTTAAAAAGAGACCTCTCTGGACTCGAGTTGCCAAATGTCTCGTACTAATGCGTTCAACTTTTTTCCACTGTATGACAAAATATCTGATTTTGAACTTAGTGTCACATATCTGATCTTCTCCTGGCTGTTTAAACAGGGAGAACCCATATAGAATTTCTCAATCTGGTTAACCATGAGACGATTTTGGACACAAAGGGCTATATGCAATATCTGTATCGTCTGTTCTAATTCAGTTGTTGTCAAACTGGGGTCCAAGGATCTCCAGGCGTCCAGCAGGTCCCTAAGCCAAATGAGGAATAGTTACATTTCACTATAAGTTGTCACAAATAAATCAACAACTAGAATCTTTACTTATTGGTCCCTGGACTAAATCTGATCAAATAAGGGTCTATGACATGAACTTGGCTACTTCTAGACATGAGACTGTTTTTAAACCACAATGCATGTTTGACTGATTCTTAGTCACAGATCATGAAATCCCTTCAATAGAGAGTAATTACATGATATTATATGAAGAGATGCCCTGATGACTTAGTAGCCATGGTTGGTTGGCTTTCCTCAAATCCATCTCACCACTAATATCGCTTTTGGTCCATTGCTGTGTTGGTTTAAACTGCATTAAGTAATTTCGCACTTTGGCAGCCCAAAATAGTAGATGGCAGACTCCATCACCCAGAAATTGTGTAAGGTGACATCAGTAAACTAAATGTCTTCTTTTTAGTGTGTGGTGGGGTGGAGCTGGTGAAGAGGTTCAGACATCATTGGTGAGTCTTTCTCTGGATGGACTGCTCGCTCACTGCTGATTAGGGGACACTTTTGGGTTCATCATTTCCAGTGTGTAGAATATTTCCCACCAGTAACCATGCAGACACCAGAATTTAAGTTGGTAAAATAGGGTGAATCTACAGCATCTCAATTAGTGGGGCTGGAACACTCTTTTCTGTTGCAGCTTGATTTAGGCTGATAAGACAGTAGATTTGTACATAAGAATCTTGCCTAGTGCAGCTTAAACCATGGAATGGAAAATGGTTTACTCGGCGACTTCATGACCAGAGTACTAAACATTTCAATTAGTTCTGGGTCTCATTCTCAAACGTTTTAACAGGACCCGGTGTCTTGATTTATAAAGGGAATGATCTTAAGGCTGAGATGGTTTTCTGAGAGCCACCCCGTGCTCTTTATCTGTGATAATGCCATTTACAGTATGATGCCAATGTTCATCGTGATGACTTCTTATAACTGCCATTCATTTCTCCAGAGAAAGAAATCATCAAAAGTAGGGATTCACCGGACAACTAGAGAATATTCTTTGATTATGATGATCATGATGTGTTATTGATGAAACTATATTGTATTTTATTTTGTTGTTGTAATGTTTAGGTGTGTGGGTGTTAACATTGTATATGATCTGATTACCTCTGTGTTTAAATGATGAAGACAATGTGACAATGACGATGAGCCATAGTCAAACTGAAATACCCTTATCACAAGGAAAGGGTCATACAACTGCTTAATGAGTAAGTTATTTTAACTATCATATTCTTCCTTATCTCAAGTGTTCCAGTAGCAAGCTGTCTGTCTGTCTTTTTGTCTGTTTGGGAGGAACAGTAGAGCAGCATTCAAGACAAGAACAATCTGACATGGTCATAAGAGTGTCAATAGAATCCTCAGTGCCCTATTTCAGGCTTTGGACGCTGTCCTTTATTCATTCCCCTTTTCAGAAAAGGCTGTAACATTCTCAGTTCTGAGTTGCCTTGAATGCACCATGAGTCTCATTTGCATCCTCAGTTAAAACTAATGCTTACTATAGTGGTTCTCCACTGTGGTCCATCGTGACCCAACCGTCTGCAAAAAACAACCTTTCCTCAAGTAAAGTAATCCTCTCACCTGAGCCCTTGAGTAAAACAAATGTATTATAGTGTACATGTAACATACAGGCCTAGTGGCTGTACAGACCATGCATCTGTGATTTTATTTTAATAGATCATTGATGCAATAAAATCCGGATGGACCCACCCACTCACTTTTTTCTGGAGTTGGGGTAGAGACACATGGAATAAAACTATACCCCAAACCAACCACTAGATGACAACAAAAAGCCACTCTACAGACCATTTCAATTGCTAATTTAATAGAAAAGATATAAACTTCAATTTCTATCTGTACCAAAAAACATAGACTATGTCTACTTATATAAAATGACAAACATACAAACTCTCAAGCTCGTGACTTGTATACTTTTTTGTTTATCGCTGCAGAAACCCACTCACTCACTCATTCACTTCTCTTCTCATTCTATTTTTTACTGGTCCTACTAGTAATAGACTAATTTCAACTGGATAGTACAGCAGGTTGAGAAATACAGGGCCAACATTTATTATTTTAGTAGGTTTTGTTCTTTCATTAAACCCTTATGTAAGGAAAAAGTTCTAATTTGTGGTTAGTCAAAGCTAATCAAATACAAAAAATTTGCATTTCTCACTGATACCAGTGTAGCTATCTAATTTGCTACAGATATGGCTTAAAAGCCAGCTAGCTATATTCCTATCATCCGTTACCATTCCTCTTCCTTGGTGCTCTGGCAGGGCTGTGGTGACTCTGAATCTACTGTTCTGCCCTTGGCCTCATCTCACTATTTCACTACCATGTCGTTCACCACTTGTACTGACGCCACCCATAAGACTGCCTTCTCCACTGATGGTGGTCAAACAAATAATTTGTCAATTTGAAGTGTTTTGCTGCATCTACCAGGACCTGGAGAGATTTCAATCTCTTTTCCCTCAGCTTTTTTATTTAGATAACGTGACACACAAAATAGTTGGTGAGTCAAAATGCACGTTCCGATGTGTAATATGATACTTCCACTCTGAGCCCATCTGCAGTGTCTGATCGACAATAGAGATGTGAAAGGGCGGGACAGACCCACGTGGACCAAAATGTATTGGATTGGGGAGGTAGGGAGATGTACAACTGTTGGGGGAGAGCATAGCCTATCAGATGTAAGCACCCCCAGTGGGCCAATAGCCGCAGCCCTATTTTAATTTTAATTTTCTTTGGTCTGTATTTTCATATTTTGTGTTGTATCAGCCCAATTGTCAAGCAGCCCACCGGGAAAATGCCCAGTACTCCCGATGGCCAGCCCACCCCTGATCCCAACCAAACACTACAGCTGATTTCACTGATTAACACATCTTCTACCAGTCAGCAGCTATAGTATTTGATTTGAATGAAAACCTGCAGACTCTTGGGACTTGATGGCCCATGGTTGAGACCTACTGGCTTCCTAGTTGGGGATGCAAAAAGGCCAAACATGGAAGATATGATGTCAGGAAGACTTTGGATGGAATGCTTCTGAAAGCCTATATAACTCCAACCAATGACATGCTTGAGCTGGCTCTGTGTGTTTTGTGTTTTTTTTCTCAGGAAGAGATGGAAAATGTAGTCCATAAAATCAGGGTCTCCCAGTCATGGTGGTCTGTTACTCAATGACCCAATGTGTGTGTGTGTGTGTGTGTGTGTGTGTATTTTTACACTTGAATGTGTGTTTCAGTGTTTATACATATGTATGTTAACCATAGAATTTGAATTGGCTAGAACGGACTTGCGCTGATGCCATAGTAACATAGTTGCTCCGACCATCCTGGAATGTTGATTTGAATGGGAAAGTCTGTTCTATCCAAATCAAATTATATGATGTTAACACATGGGAGAAGCACTCTGTGTAAGTGTGTGTTCAGGAAAGTTGAATGCCTACATCTGT